>CM038720.1:8285461-8485461 GCA_021613375.1 Megaleporinus macrocephalus | reverse complement strand
TACTTTCTACTCCTTACATTTACACTCCATTATCAGTACTTTCTACTCCTTACATTTACACTCCATTATCTGTACTTTCTACTCCTTACATTTACACTTCATTATCAGTACTTTCTACTCCTTACATTTACACTCCATTATCAGTACTTTCTACTCCTTATATTTACACTCCATTATCAGTACTTTCTACTCCTTACAATTACACTCCATTATCAGTACTTTCTACTCCTTACATTTACACTCCATTATCAGTACTTTCTACTCCTTACATTTACACTCCATTATCAGTACTTTCTACTCCTTACATTTACACTCCATTAACAGTACTTTCTACTCTTCACATTTACACTCCATTATCAGTACTTTCTACTCCTTACATTTACACTCCATTATCAGTACTTTCTACTCCTTACATTTACACTCCATTATCAGTACTTTCTACTCCTTACATTTACACTCCATTAGCAGTACTTTCTACTACTTACATTTATACCCCATTATCAGTACTTTCTACTCCTTACATTTACACTCCATTATCAGTACTTTCTACTCCTTACATTTACACTCCATTATCAGTACTTTCTACTCACATTTACACTCCATTATCAGTACTTTCTACTCCTTACATTTACACTCCATTATCTGTACTTTCTACTCACATTTACACTCCATTATCAGTACTTTCTACTCCTTACATTTACACTCCATTATCAGTACTTTCTACTCCTTACATTTACACTCCATTATCAGTACTTTCTACTCTTTACATTTACACTCCATTATCAGTACTTTCTACTCCTTACATTTTAAACATAGTCTCGTTTCTCCAATTTCATTTCAGCTTGTTTACATTCATATACATTTACATTCCAGTAAAGATTATTGATAACATGACCTTGAAGTTAGACTTTCTGCTCCATTACAATACTTATAGACAGCTAGTCATCATGTTGCTTATGGCTGTGCAGTTATTACCCTCTCTAAACCAAAACTACAATACAATAAAAGCCCATGTGCGCTGTAGTGAGATCACAGGCTTCACATAACACTGCGGCACCCTCCTACAGAGCCACTACGGTGACATAGGCATTATAATTTAATAATAATAAGCCATGAATTACTGTGTGGAAACCACAAATTACTGCATGGAGGCCACAAGTTAAGGTTCTTATAACACATTTGTGGCCTCAGTGTAATAATTGTGGCTTTAATATTATAATTTGGTATAGTATAATTTGTAGCCTCAATAAAGTAAGTTGTGGCATCAGTGTAACTGATCGTGGTATCAGTATAGAAATTTGTGGACTCAGTATAATAATAAATGAGCTCAATATATTGTGGCCTCAATGCAAGTTGTGGCCCCAGTTAAGTAATTTAAGTTAAGTAATTTATCACAAGGTAAAAAAAAATTGGAAACAAAAAATATTCTGATTACTAATCAGTTTCACGCTCATGCACAAGCAAGAATTAATAAGGTAGAGTATTATATTAGCAGACAAGATTTTCCAAAACTTCTGGTCAGAGCAGAGACTTTAAATAGAATAAATTAAATATATGAAAATGAATCTGTGAAATTATTAGCAAATTAAAAAACCTAAAACGTAACACCTCTCAACATGCTCTTCCAGCCCAACACCACCTCTCAACATGCTCTTCCAGCCCAACACCACCTCTCAACATGCTCTTCCAGCCCAACACCACCTCTCAACATGTTCTTCCAGCCCAACACCACCTCTCAACATGTTCTTCCAGCCCAACTTCACCCCTCAACATAGCCCCTCCAGCCCAACTTCACCCCTCAACATGCTCTCCCAGCCCAACTTCATTGCTCAGCATGCCCCCCTAGCCCATCTTTACCCCTCAGCATGCCCCCCATCCCAGCTCCACCCCTCAACATGCCCTTCCAGCCAAACTCCACCCCTCAACATGCTCTCCAAACCCCAACTCCATGGCGCAGCATGCCCACTAGCCCAACTTCACCTCTTAACATGCCCCCAGGCCAACTTCACCCCTCATTATGCCATCCTAGCCCAACACCACCCCTCATTATGCCATCCTAGCTCAACACCACCCCTCAACATGCCATCCTAGCCCAACTCCACCTTTCAACATGCCCCTTTAGCCCAACTCCACCTCTCAACAAGCCTCTCCAGCCCAACACCACCCCCCAAGAAGCCATCCTAGCCCAACTCCACCTCTCATAAGGCCCAACCAGCCCAACTCCACCTCTCAACAAGCCTCTCCAGCCCAACACCACCCCCCAAGAAGCCATCCTAGCCCAACTCCACCTCTCATAAGGCCCACCCAGCCCAACTTTACTTCTTAACATGCCCCTCCAGCCCAACACCACCTCTCAACATGCCCCCCAACCCCCTAATTTTCTTCATTCGAACTAACTTAACGTGGTCATGTTCATCAATTTCACTAGCAAGCACAGTTTAGGCTCTACATGTTGGGAACAAGCAGAACGTTGTGTGATTGTGATTTTTTATAAGTTGCGTTTGATCTGCATGTCGTTGCTGTTTAGTTGTCTCAGAACTTGCATGTGTCGTGTTATGCTTTATAGAGCTGTTCAGGTTGTTGCAGACTGCCGGCTGTCCCTGCTGGCCAGGCGAGCTCAGTTTGGCCCAGCAAGATCAGCTCACGATTGCAAGCTTAAGGGTGACATTTCAAACGTGGCTAGCTGAGAGAGTCTTCTTGAGAGAGCCCTGCCATTCCAGACCCATTATAACAGACCCCTCAGCTGCCGAAGCTATCAAGCATCACATGTCATCACCTCCACCTGCTTTCTGTTTCTGCTTCCTAGCCCTGGCCGAGTGTAATGTTACCAGGAACAACGCCCACTCGCTCTTCTCTGAGCTCTTTCCATTGTTCGGCTCTCCTCGGCTCAGCTCTAATTTACGGCCACGTAAGCGGCCTTTCGGCATACGACATCTGGAGAGCTAGTAATCCGACTCAACAGGCGGGTGATTTAAAGAAATTTTTACACCCCTCCAAACTCCTTCACAGCAGTGGCTCTGCAAAGTGTTATTGGTCTAGATTGCATGGAGAAAAGAGGCAGTGTCCAGACTAGCCCTGTCTGAAGAGTTGTGAAAGGCTGTCATTTATCAAAAGAGGAACCAGAAGCGTGTCAAACTGCAGTCGTGGACTGCAGGTTTCACTTCACTATTCTGTGTGTGTGTGTGTGTGTGTGCGTGACCGAGGCTTTGAGAATGAGCTTGCTACACATTGTCCTTCATGCTCCTCTGGAGATAAAGAGGCCGAGCAAGCGCTTGGCCCTCGTGTCGTAGTGCTGTGTTGTAGTACAGGAGAGAGGTGTGGTCATGGTAAGTGAGATGTTGTTGGTTGTATCTTAAGACTGGAGACTGATCACTCTCCAAACTCTTCTCTCTCGTCCGCAGGTGAAGACCGAGGAGCAGATAGCTGCAGAGCGAGCCTGGTACGGCTCAGAGAAAGTATGGCTGGTCCACAAAGACGGCTTCTCTTTAGGTCAGTGGGGAGTCTGCGTTTCCATGAGTTCACACAAAATACATAACACACGTTTGAGATGATACTGTTTTCTGAAACTTGTCAGATACTTACAAAGTGTGTAATCTTGAACTTAACTAGACTTTAGTTAACGGTGAACCGATTGTACTGAACAAAATTCTCTCTAAACCCAAATGTACTGAACTTAATTCTTTCTAAACTGACTGTACCTAACTAAATTCTCTCTAAACTGACTGTACTGAACAAAATACTCTCTAAACCCAACCGTACTGAACTAAATTCTCTCTAAACTTGACTGTACTGAACATAATTTTCTCTAAACCCAACTGTACTGAACAGAAATCTCTCTAAACCCAACTGTACTGAACAAAATTCTCTCTAAACCTGAATGTACTGAACTAAATTCTCCCTAAACTAAATGTACTGAACTAAATTCTCTCTTAACCAACTGTACTGAACTAAATTCTCCCTAAACTAAATGTACTGAACTAAATTCTCTCTTAACCAACTGTACTGAACTAAATTCTTTCTAAACTGAATGTACTTAACTAAATTCTCTCTAAACCAGAATGTACTGAACTAAATTCTCTCTAAACTGACTGTACTGAACTAAATTCTCTCTAAACTCGACTGTACTGAAAAAAAATACTCTCTAAACTGACTGTACTGAACATAATTCTCTCTAAACTGACTGTACTGAACAGAATTCTCTCTAAACTGACTGTACTGAACAAAATTCTCTCTAAACCAACTGTACTGAACAAAATTCTCTATAAACCCAACTGTACTGAACTAAATTCTCTCTAAACCCAACTGTACTGAACAAAATTTTGTCTAAACTGACTGTACTGAACAAAAATTCTCTCTAAACTCGAATGTACTGAACAAAATTCTTTCTAAACTGACTGTACTGAACTATTTTTTTCTAAACTGACTGTACTTAACTAAATTCTCTCTAAACCCGACTGTTCTGAACAAAATTCTCTCTAAACTGACTGTACTTAACAAATTCTCTCTAAACTGACTGTACTGAACACACTTCTCTCTAAACTGACTGTACTGAACAAAATTCTCTCTAAACTGACTGTACTGAACAAAATTATCTCTAAACTGACTGTACTGAACAAAATTATCTCTAAACTGACTGTACTTAATACATTCTCTCTAAACTGACTGTACTGAACAAAATTCTCTCTAAACCGACTGTACTGAACATAATTCTCTCTAAACTGACTGTACTGAACAAAATTCTCTCTAAACTGACTGTACTTAACAAATTCTCTCTAAACTGACTGTACTGAACAAAATTCTCTCTGAACTGACTGTACTGAACATAATTCTCTTTGAACTGACTGTACTGAACATAATTCTCTCTAAACTGACTGTACTGAACAAAATTCTCTCTAAACCGACTGTACTGAACAAAATTCTCTCTAAACTGACTGTACTGAACAAAATTCTCTCTGAACTGACTGTACTGAACAAAATTCTCTCTAAACTGATTGTACTGAACAAAATTCTCTCTAAACTGACTGTACTGAACAAAATTCTCTCTAAACTGACTGTATTGAACAAAATTCTCTCTAAACTGACTGTACTGAACATAATTCTCTCTAAACTGACTGTACAGAACATAATTCTCTCTAAACTGACTGTACTCAACATAATTCTCTCTAAACTGACTGTATTGAACAAAATTCTCTCTAAACCGACTGTACTGAACATAATTCTCTCTAAACCCGACTGTACTGAACATAATTCTCTCTAAACCGACTGTACAGAACATAATTCTCTCTAAACTGACTGTACTGAACATAATTCTCTCTAAACCGACTGTACAGAACATAATTCTCTCTGAACTGACTGTACTGAACAAAATTCTCTCTGAACTGACTGTACTGAACAAAATTCTCTCTGAACTGACTGTACTGAACATAATTCTCTCTGAACTGACTGTACTCAACATAATTCTCTCTAAACTGACTGTACTCAACATAATTCTCTCTAAACTGACTGTACTGAACATAATTCTCTCTAAACTGACTGTACAGAACATAATTCTCTCTGAACTGACTGTACAGAACATAATTCTCTCTAAACTGACTGTACTGAACATAATTCTCTCTAAACCGACTGTACTGAACAAAATTCTCTCTGAACTGACTGTACTGAACATAATTCTCTCTAAACTGACTGTACTCAACATAATTCTCTCTAAACTGACTGTACTGAACATAATTCTCTCTAAACTGACTGTACTGAACATAATTCTCTCTAAACCGACTGTACAGAACATAATTCTCTCTGAACTGACTGTACTGAACAAAATTCTCTCTGAACTGACTGTACTGAACAAAATTCTCTCTGAACTGACTGTACTGAACAAAATTCTCTCTGAACTGACTGTACTGAACAAAATTCTCTCTGAACTGACTGTACTGAACAAAATTCTCTCTAAACTGACTGTACTCAACATAATTCTCTCTGAACTGACTGTACTCAACATAATTCTCTCTAAACTGACTGTACTCAACATAATTCTCTCTAAACTGACTGTACTGAACATAATTCTCTCTAAACCGACTGTACTGAACAAAATTCTCTCTAAACCGACTGTACTGAACAAAATTCTCTCTAAACCGACTGTACTGAACATAATTCTCTCTAAACCCGACTGTACTGAACAAAATTCTCTCTAAACTGACTGTACTGAACAAAATTATCTCTAAACTGACTGTACTTAATACATTCTCTCTAAACTGACTGTACTGAACAAAATTCTCTCTAAACCGACTGTACTGAACATAATTCTCTCTAAACTGACTGTACTGAACAAAATTCTCTCTAAACTGACTGTACTTAACAAATTCTCTCTAAACTGACTGTACTGAACAAAATTCTCTCTGAACTGACTGTACTGAACATAATTCTCTTTGAACTGACTGTACTGAACAAAATTCTCTCTAAACTGACTGTACTGAACAAAATTCTCTCTAAACCGACTGTACTGAACAAAATTCTCTCTAAACTGACTGTACTGAACAAAATTCTCTCTGAACTGACTGTACTGAACAAAATTCTCTCTAAACTGATTGTACTGAACAAAATTCTCTCTAAACTGACTGTACTGAACAAAATTCTCTCTAAACTGACTGTATTGAACAAAATTCTCTCTAAACTGACTGTACTGAACATAATTCTCTCTAAACTGACTGTACAGAACATAATTCTCTCTAAACTGACTGTACTCAACATAATTCTCTCTAAACTGACTGTATTGAACAAAATTCTCTCTAAACCGACTGTACTGAACATAATTCTCTCTAAACCCGACTGTACTGAACATAATTCTCTCTAAACCGACTGTACAGAACATAATTCTCTCTAAACTGACTGTACTGAACATAATTCTCTCTAAACCGACTGTACAGAACATAATTCTCTCTGAACTGACTGTACTGAACAAAATTCTCTCTGAACTGACTGTACTGAACAAAATTCTCTCTGAACTGACTGTACAGAACAGAATTCTCTCTGAACTGACTGTACTCAACATAATTCTCTCTAAACTGACTGTACTCAACATAATTCTCTCTAAACTGACTGTACTGAACATAATTCTCTCTAAACCGACTGTACAGAACATAATTCTCTCTGAACTGACTGTACAGAACATAATTCTCTCTGAACTGACTGTACTGAACATAATTCTCTCTAAACCGACTGTACTGAACAAAATTCTCTCTAAACCGACTGTACTGAACAAAATTCTCTCTAAACCGACTGTACTGAACATAATTCTCTCTAAACCCGACTGTACTGAACAAAATTCTCTCTAAACTGACTGTACAGAACATAATTCTCTCTAAACTGACTGTACTGAACAAAATTCTGTCTGAACTGACTGTAGTTTGAGAAATTCTATTTGTATGTATGTGTGTTAGAGATGGGGAAACCCTTAACTAGTGCAGTGCTGCCGCACCAGGCCCGAGAGCCGCTGTGCTACTCAGCCTGATGCCCCCGTCTGTTGCGTCTAGCAGCTTGTAAACGTGCTGCATTTCATAAAATATTCATATCTCCACTGCCTGTGCCCTCGCTTACAATAACAAACATGACAGTGTGTAAGTCCACACCGGCTGCTGAGCAGCGTGCTCGGGCCGGAGAGGAAGCTTTCAATAGGCCCGCCGTAATGATCCTCGTGTCCGTCCTCTGTTCCTGTAGCGACACAGCTGAAGACGGAGGCGGGCAGCCTGCCCGAGGGGAAGGTGAAGATCCGACTGGAGCATGACGGGACGCTGCTGGAGGTGGATGAGGATGACGTGGAGAAGGTGGGTCACATGGACCAGGTGACAAGAAAGCCTCCACCTGGGGGCTGGTGATATGTCAGTGCTATTACTGTGATACATTACTCCACAGTACAGTCTCCTGAGCACATCGTGGGGATTCATCTGGGTATTTGAACGGGTACTCGAGTACAAGGTTCAATCAATCAATCAACCTTAAATAACTTAACTTAAATTAACTTAAAGGGACTGAAAATAAATTAAAATTCGAATCCAATATTAAAGCAAGGAAGCTAAAATAAGGAACATAATGACTTAAACAATAAGAATTAAATGATAAAAATATTATAAAAACAGAACCAAAAGAAGTATAGAATAGAATATAAACAATTAAGTAATAGAAAATTAAATGAAGTCAATTATAAATAAATTAAATACACCAAGATTATGAAGAAGGTAAACGATGATTATAAAAAATATATATTATATATCAATATAATATAAAATGTATAGATTATAATTGGATAGATATAAGGACAGAAAAAAAAATATAAAAAATAAAAGGCCAAAAATCACAGCCAAATCAATGTTTGGCTCCTTATTACATCATGAGGATCTCTTATGTGGTCACTGTTTGTAGTATGACTGTACTACTTCCTGTAGTTTCAGTAGAACTGCCTCCCAGTTTACCACAGTATGGTTTGATCCACGAATGAGAACTAAGCTCAATATGACACAGTCCCCCTGCTGATCTGAACTCACTGTGATAAACTCTAATCTAAAAATAAAAGCTGTAATTAGCGCGAGCGTGCTCAGTGATACAGACCAGGTTCTGCTTCTGCTCTGTGGCTAAACCGTGTCGTTAGTGGAGACGTATGACCTGCTGTGTTTGGGCCGACAGTTTAGCACCCCGGGCGCCATTCCGAGTGACAGCCACTAACGTGACAGTAAAAGCTGTGAGGAATGTTCTGGGATGCCATCTGCTTGAAGCCTTCACACCTCCATTAAAGCAGACTGCTTGTTTGTCTTCAGGCATGCGTCTGCTGTTTAGGCTCCAGCCAGCGATGGTCTTTTCGTGGGACAACATTAATTCAACATTAATTAGTTCATAGCATTGTTATTTGTTATTATACCATTGTAGTGTGATTCCCTTAATAATTACTAATATAATCAGTTGTATTATTAATAATTAGATATATAATTAATTTTAGATTGGTTTATTATGTTTATCTAGTCAGAGATTGTGCACAGAATACATTGATCTCCAAAGAGAAGAGATTCTTTGCACCAGAGTTAGTTGCCATCAGCAGTTGCTGGGCGAGCAAACAAATAACTAACACTAGAATATGGAACAATTATGAAAAAAAAATTATATATATATATATATATATATATATATATATATATATATATATATATATATATATATATATATATATTAATATATATATATACAGGGATATTTAATTAGTTCAGTAAGGTCCAGTTAGAGGAGATTTCCTCAGGCCAGTCCGGACCGTCATCATTTCTAACGTGTGTTCTGATTCAGTGGTGTATCCTGTTTACTGAAGTAGTCTAGTATCAGCATCTTATACCATCAGCTACTGAAACACCAACACATCACACATACCGTTCAGTATATTTCAGTATATTTACTGTTTAAATGCTGAACTGAATGAATTATTTATAATTTAATAATAAATGTTTTTACTCACTTCAATAAAAACACAAGCTACATTAAAAAAAGAGCATCTTAAAGTGTTTATTTATAGAAACAGTAAAAAACAGTACAAAAAAACAGTAAAAAACAAGGTTTTCTTTGACTTTCTTTATTTTCTGACTCGCTTTATTCTCCGACTGCTGCTTCTCGCTTTGTACCTTGCCTGTGTGCACGCCACACTCCACAATTTGCTCAGGTCTGATTGGATGAAGAGTGCCTTTGGTGATCTTACAACTCACACGACTGTGCCACAAAGAAAAAAGTGTCAGAATTAAATCCTTCTCAATAGTTTATCAGTTTGGGTCCACATTGGACAATGTCTGGGTCTGGACCTGGACTGCGGTCCACCTATTAATGACCTCTGTGTGTGTGTGTGTGTTTGTGTGTGTGTGTGTATATATATATATATATATATATATATATATATATATATATATATATATATATATATATATATATATATATATATATAAACGGGCCCCTGACCGTGTAGCCCTGCAAATGTATAAAGTTCTCCAGACATGGGGTTGCAGTCATATGTATAATCTAAGACAGCAGACCAATATTCACATACATAATTACATCATCAGCATCCAATGTTTTGTATTTAGAAAAAAACATTTAATGGATTGACTTTACAGCAAACCTTGCTTACAGATCTGAGACCAGCAGGACATTGTATTTAGTAAGGTATTTAAAAATGTCAGACTGATTCTCTTGTGAGATTCTGATATATCTAAAGTTTGTGAAGTTGTATTTATTTTCTATACGCCTGACCAAATGACTTGTTTTATTGATGATAGTATGTTAACTTATTTTTTTAGTTGGGGGCTATTCAGGGTCACCCAGACCTCATTGTGAGTGGGCAGGGCTTAACTGCTGTGGGACAAATAAGTGAATATATGTTAATGTGCTGGTTTTTGGGCCGTTTGTGCAGCCTAGTTTGTGTGCATGGACTTTATTAATGTGTATATACTGGACTAGTGGTGCCCACTAGGACCTTTCTGTCCTTATAGTGTTAAACTGTTCCTGTGGTGGTCATCTCCTCAAAATCTAGATACACATGCAACGTGTTGTTTCTCTGGCTGTCTCTCCCAGGCCAACCCTCCCTTGTACGACCGCGTGGAGGACCTGTCTGGGCTACTGTACCTGAATGAGTCCAGCGTCATGCACTCGCTGCGTCAGCGGTATGGAGGGAACCTCATCCACACGTACGCTGGACCCAACATCATCTTCATCAACCCCGCCAGCGCTCCGTCCATGTACTCTGAGAAGGTCAGAGGGATTCAATGCGATGTCCATATTCATAACAATGCCTGTCCAGCAGTGCATGTTGACCTAGCCTCAAATTTTAAAGTCATTACATGTGGATGGAAGAAACTTCAGTGTCAACTGTTGTTAAACAAGGTCTTAGACACCAGGCAGCATGTTCACGATCATTTCATGCATGGCTTTCTAGGACAGAACCTTTAGCGGTGTTTAACTCTTCAGACGTCTGGTTCCATTCACCACCACTGTAAACAATTCTGACCCAGCAAGTTTCTCAAGAACAGAGTATCTTGCACCAAACCACTCTGAATGTCTCTGTTTACATCTCAATGAGTTGCTTATGCAGAATTTTAGGAATATCAGTGGGATTTCCTTGTAATATGACCAGGAATACGTTCTGGTCGAGGTGAAAGAGGTCACTCTGGTCAAATGACACATGGTTGTTGGTTTTCCAAGTAAACACATCCTTTACAGAACGCACATTTCTGCACACTACTACATGCACTACTGGTTATGTGCTTCTAGTTTCTAGTATGTTCTCTATGTGACCTTTTTCCAACCTCTCGTAATCCCTTAATTTTGTGACATTAGAGAAACTGAGGAATGTTGCTTTTTACAGCTGATGATTGAATAGCAAATGATCTCTTAAAAAAGGTCTTAGACATCATGTTTATAACCTTTTCATGTCATAGCTTTCTGAGGCAGAGCCTATAGAGGTGTTGGACGTCTGGTTCCATTCACCACCACTGTAAACAATTCTGACTCAGCAAGTTTCCTTAGAACTGAGTGTTTTGCACCAAACCACTCTGAATGACTCTGTTAACTTCTCAAAGATTGGTCTATGTAGAGTTTTAGACCAGGAATACATTCCAGTCAAGGTAAAAGATGTCAGGTTGCCTATACAGGAATATTTCCTCTAGTTTGTAAATTGCGTAGCTAACATTTGAAAGAAAAGCGGCAGTAAACAGGAAGCAACCAGGCATGCAAACACGGCTGGGCGAATAATCAAATACTCAACACACGCTAACACACGGCTCTGTTTCTCTCAGGTGATGCACATGTTCAAGGGCTGCCGGAGGGAGGACACGGCCCCACATATCTACGGGGTGGCCCAGGCCGCGTACCGGAAGCTGCTGACCACACGGCAGGACCAGTCCATTGTCCTGCTGGGTAAAAGTGGCAGTGGCAAGACCACCAACTGCCAGCACCTGGTGCAGTACCTCGTGTCCATCGCAGGCAGTAATGGCAAAGTCTATTCAGGTGAGAGAGAAGTTCTTAAACCATCATAGAGTCAAAGTCACTGTGCATGTGGTGTTCTATTAGCTTTGTGTGATGTATCTGAGCGGTGACTAACAAAGGCTCCAGTGTTTTAAAGGCTCCACAACTTTGTTATATTAAATTTGATTTATTTCCTCGACCGGCCCAAGCTGTAGTTGTGGTCATCCCGGTCAAATGATGCATGTTGTTGATTTTCTAATGCTGGCTTTAAACAACGTGATTTTCAAGCAATTTTACTGTCGCAGACAAATTTCCAGTGTCAGAATAAAATCATGAGGGTCTTGCTAGAGTTGAGTCGCATCGTGTCAACTCGATCGTTTAGTGTGAGGTGGTCTAGACTTCAGGTTTAAGTCTTTTTCTCGTCCGAGTGTTCAGATAAAACCAACCGTGTTTAATATTATCATAAGTCTGAAGTCTCCCGTTTGGTGGTGAACAGAGCTCTCCTATTGGTTGTCGACAATGTTTATGTCACTATTTGCGTGAGCCAAGACTTCAGTTGCGAGGCAGGTACAGGAATGTATGATGGGTAAGGAAGTTAGACATGGAGGGGGGTCCAGCGAGGGTTCGGAAACTCTGTACAAAAGGAGGAGAAACTGGTGGAGCTGTGGATTGAGCTGTGGATTGAGCTGTGGAGCAAGCTGTGGAGTGAGCTGAGGAGTGAGCAAGAGTGCCTCTTTGACATGTCTTTACATTTATACCACGACAGAGTGGAAAAGCAAAAAAAGGTGGACAGAAATCGCAGAAGTCCTCAGCCGGACGGGGCTACAGTGTTTACACTTAGCCTAGCAGTGAACCGTACATGTTAGTTGAATATCACTAGCTTTAATCCTATAAATAAGAAATAATCTAAAAAGTAAGAGTAGCAGTCTTGTAAATAGTGACTCTGAAAGACCCCCAGTCTTTACAAAATCATAGCCTGTAACTAGTCTTTAGATGTGAGAGGGTGTCAGACTATTATACTATAGAACAGGGGTATTTATTTAGAGTTCAGTAAGATCCAGTTAGAGGAGATCTCCTCAGGCCAAGATCTGGACCCTCATCATTTCTAACGTGTGTTCTGATTCAGTGGTGTATCCTGTTTCCTGAAGTAGTCTAGTATCAGCATCTTATACCATCAGCTACTGAAACACCAACACATCACACATACCGTTCAGTATATTTCAGTATATTTACTGTTTAAATTCTGAACTTAATAATTGTTTTTTATTCACTTGAAGTAAAAACAAGAGCTACATTAAACAAACAGAACTCTTTTGAAAAAAAAGTGCATCTTAAAGTGTTTATTTATAGAAACAGTAAATAAAGCAGCATCTTCTCGTTAACTCAGTTTTACAGCTTGACCTGTTGGTTTGGAGCTGCCTGTGGGAAGAATAACATAAATCTCTCCATTTGTGGTTAAAACAGTGAGTTTCGCGTCAACTTTCCTTTTTCAGAGCTTGTTATTCGTTATAATGCGCCGCGAAACCCGTATACCGTAAAGACAAGAAAAGCTTGGCCGCTTAAAATAATTGTATTACTTACAATAATTGTATCACTTAAAATAATTTTATCACTTAAAATAATTTTATCGCTTAAAATAAAAAATTAAATCATTAATTAAATCGCCCTTAGTAGTTTATCAGTAGTTTATCAATTTGGTCCATTGGACAATGTCTGGGTCCGGATCCGGACCGTGGTCCGCCTGTTAGTGACCTCTGCGATAGACTATAGTCTATTAAACGTCTTTTCAGAGTCTTTCAAAAGTCTTCTAGTGTATGGTCAGCATAAGTGAACGCACGCTTCTACACATCTTAATGTACAACTACGGCTCATGTGTGTCTAGTTTCTGGTGTCTAGTGTTCTCTGTAGACACAACATGTTAAAGCAGACAAAATAAATGAAGCTCCATGTAAACAAGTTAGATCCTCATACTACTTAATAAACTCTGCTAGTGTTACTTACTTCACTATGTTACCTGCTACTTGCTACTTACTCACCACCAAAATTTTAGTTTAAGATGATCTTCTTTAACTGAAGTTTTTAAAAACTCTGTCTACTCACTGTTCACTCTGTTAAACACTTGTTGATCCACCTTGTGAATGTAAAGTTAAAGATTATAGTCAAATCCTTCATTAGTGGTCAAAGGACACTGTTGTCTGGTTTTGGTTGGTGGACTACTCTCAGTCCAGCAGTGACACTGAGTTGTTTAAACACTCCAGTAAGACTGCTGTATCTGATCCACTTACACCAGTGCAACACACTCTAACACACAGCTTATGTGTGTCTAGTTTCTAGTATGTTCTCTGTAGAGGATGTAGAAAATGAACTAAAACAGAATTTTGTTTAAACTTTTGCCTTTATGTGGTTTTGGCTGCCAAAAGTAGACGTTATTAATTTTTATTTTTTATGTTTTTTTTATGTACAGTAGATATTGTTTATTTGCAGCTGAGATAGTTAAATAGCACATGATGATAACTATAAGGGCTGTGTATTGGCAAGAACCTGGCGATACAATATGTATTGTGATACAGCGCTCATGATTTAATATATTACGATATATCGCAATATTGCATGCAAAGTGATATACTGTGATTTTTTAAATCTTACTATTAAAACACACCACTGTATGAACAGGTTTATCAATGCTTACAATAGCATTATGCCCTTGTGCTGCTTGTTAATGTTGGAGTGGAGCTGAAAATGGATTACAACACTGCCATCTAGTGGTCAGAGGTTTAAACACAACACACAATGATTCACTGTCTGCCAGAATCTGTGTATCAATACTGTGTTTTTGAGAATCGATACAGTATCACTAAACATAATATCCCAATATTCAATATTTTGATATTTACTTACACCCCTAATAACTATATGTTTATGAAATGTTTGCATTAAACTCGTTTATTTCTAGAAATGAATAAAATACAGTTTTCCGTAGCATAACCTTAACAAGTCCTGTATGACTTTGTATGTCAAGATCAGATAAGTTTAGAAAAAAAAATGTTTTAGAAACATTGAAAGATTTGCTTTTCCAAATCTAATGTAAACAGCCGCTGGGATTTTCAAATGGGTGTATAAGTGACATTAAAAAATGTTTTCTTTTGATGGTGATGATGATGATCGTATTCCTTCTCCCCAGCTGAGAAGTGGCAGGCTGTCTACACCATCCTGGAGGCCTTTGGGAATTGCAGTACGTCCATGAATGGAAATGCCAGCCGCTTTTCCCATATAGTCTCCCTTGACTTCGACCAGGCTGGCCAGGTGGCTTCAGCTTCCATTCAGGTAGGCATCAGAAATAAAATACCCAGCACCGGAACTGATAGAACTGTTCTCATTGTTTATGTCAGGGGTCACCAGCCTCATCCGGAAAGTGACAGCACTGACGCGGGTTTGCATGGCAACCAAGCATGAGTGCTGTGCTTCTGTTTATTTCGATTTCAGTCAACAATGACAGTTAAGTGCAAGTTCTTTATGTGTCAGAAGATTTGAGGAGATATAAGATGATCTGTAGCCGGGAAGAAAGGTCAACAGGAGGTGCCATAAGAATGCCTGTATGCATCATTTTGAATGTCTAAATAGAAGGTATTTTGGGGGTGAAAATGGTCCAGATGTGATTTTACACACCCATTTACACCCTATGATTTAGTCCTGAAGTGAAACAAGCTGTTTTTCCTTTTTTTGGTGAGCTCATGAATAATTTGAAGGGCTCTGCTCTGATTGGCTGCTTTACAGAGAGACGAGATGATCACACAGACACAACATGTTGAAGCAGACAAAATAAATGAAGCTCCATGTAAACAAGTTAGATCCTCATACTACTTAATAAGCTCTGCTAGTGTTACTTACTTCTCTATGTTACCTTACTCACCATGAAACTTTCAATTTTATTGAATTGAATTGAACCAACTTATTTATCCCCAAGGGGCAATTAATATTGGGCACAACATCACAAGACAACAACAAACAAACATAAAAGACATAAAAATACCAATCACAAGCGATGAGTCCAGTATCCAAGCAAATTAATATCAATGTTCATTTAGCAATCTAATGGCTCTCCGTTGAATAGTAACATCTAGGACAACGATACCTATGGCCATGTGGTAAAAGTTCAAAATCATAATAAAGAGCATGTGAAGGATCATTGATAATAGAACATCCTTTTTTCAGTGCTGTTTGTTTGTGCAGTGCATTCAAAGATCTAAGTGGAAGTCCAACAATTTTTGAACACATAGATATTAAATACGGCAAGTTTTTATTTTTTAGGCTCAGAGGCTGAAACCAACAAATGAAAGAAAATGAAACAACACTCTCAATAAAGGAACAATAACATGTAAAAAGACTTAAGCTTCCTAAGAAAATACATAAATTGCTGACCTTTTTTTAAAATTGTCTCTGTGTTGTCCTCAAATTTTAATTTAATTGTCCCCAAGTACTTGTAAGTGCTAACTCTCTCTACGGCTCGTCCGTTCATATAGGTATCAGAAAGTGGCAACCTTGAGAAATCAATAATCATATCATTGTTTTTTGAGACATTCATCAATAAGTATGAATGATAAGATGATCTTCTTCAACTGAAGTTTTTAAAAAACTGTGTCCACTCACTGTCCACACTATTAAACACTTGTTTGTCCACCTTTGAATGTAAAGTTAAAGATGATAGCTCATCTGTTGCTGCACTGTTTGTGCTAATCTTCCTCAACTCCTTCATCGGTGGTCGCTGGACACTGTTGACTGGATAGATTTGGTTGGTGGACTATTCTCAGTCCAGCAGTGACACTGAGGTGTACGTGTGGACTCCAGCAGCAGCACTGCTGTGTCTAATCCACTCACACCAGCACAACACACACTAACACACCACCACCATGTCAGTGTCACTGTAGTGCTGAGAATGATCCACCACCAAAATAATACCTGCTCTTTGGTGGTCCTGTGGGGGTCCTGACCATATATTTATATACATTTCTTTCCCAAACACATTGGAGCTCCAAGGTTTTTAGCTTTGCACTGGAGCTACTAGTATAATAACAAGAAGCAGAAACCCAACCTCTCCATGCCTTAATCATCTCAGACCCCAAGCAGACTTGCTTATCGTTCTTTCTGACACTGTGTCAGGTTCTATCAGCTATTGAAGTATAATAGTTCCTGAAACCACAAGGTGGTCAAGTGGTCAATTATTCAGACAATACTATAAATTTCGATTTGTTAGCATTACAACTCTGGTGTAAATCTAAAGACCTAAACTGTAGACACCAAATTTATCTTGGCCTTTCAACAACATTTGACGGAAATTGTTCACTGTAAAAGAGGCTCATCATTTCATATCTCTTAACACTTTCTTCAGACTATGCTGCTGGAGAAGTCGAGGATTGCCAAGCGACCAGAGACTGATTCCACTTTCAACATTTTCTATTACATGATGGCTGGAGCTGAAGGCTCTCTCAAGTAAGCTGCACCACTTCACAGAGCTGGTTTAATGTGGTCAGGGCCTGGGCTGAAGAAGCCTGTCTTTTCGGTTCTTTCTCTAACCGTGCTTTGCTGCTTCTGTTAGGACTGAGCTGCACTTCAACCACTTCGCTGAGAACAGCGCCTTTGGAATCCTGCCTCACTCCAAGGTAAGTGGTCTCAACCCCTTCACTCCTGCCATAGACATCAGTGTGACACATTCTTGGGCCACACAGTTGCACAGCATCTTGAAAAGTTCTTTCAAACTTGATGGAACCAGATTATTTGGTTGGGTTGGATGCGGCTGGGAAATATCTGATTTTGGCCTAGATTTAGTACAGTTGGCGTCTACAGTCGAATTTACACAAGCTTTTGTTGGCCTACAGTTGATTCAGACAGAATTGTGCTGGTTTATAGTTGGATCACACAAAGTTTTGTCTGTTTTTTAGTTGGCTTCAGACAAAATGTTGTTGGGCTACAGTCGGTTTAGACAGAATTTTGTTTACAGTTGGTTCTGGAAAAGCGATGTTGGTCTATAGTCACGTTTAGTCAGAATTTTGTTGGACTTCAGTCAGAATTTTGTCTGGCTTCAGTCAGGTTCAGTTAGAATTTTGTTGGACTTCAGTCAGAATTTTGTCTGGCTTCAGTCAGGTTCAGTTAGAATTTTGTTGGACTTCAGTCAGAATTTTGTCGGGCTTCAGTTAGGTCCAGTCAAAATTTTGTTGGTCTACAGTTGGGTTCTGTTAGAATTTAGTTTACAGTTGGTTCTGGAAAAGCGATGTTGGTCTACAGTCAGGTTCAGTCAGAATTTTGTTGGACTTCAGTCAGAATTTTGTTTACAGTTGGTTCTGGAAAAGCGATGTTGGTCTACAGTCACGTTTAGTCAGAATTTTGTTGGACTTCAGACAAAATTTTGTCTGGCTTCAGTCAGGTTCAGTCAGAATTTTGTTGGTCTACAGTTGGGTTCTGTCAGCATTTTGTTTACAGTTGGTTCTGGAAAAGCGATGTTGGTCTGCAGTCACATTTAGTCAGAATTTTGTTGGACTTCAGATAGAATTTTGTCTGGCTTCAGTCAGGTTCAGTCAGAATTTTGTTGGACTTCAGATAGAATTTTGTCTGGCTTCAGTCAGGTTCAGTCAGAATTTTGTTGGACTTCAGTCAGAATTTGATCGAGCTTCAGTTAAGTTCAGTCAGAGTTTTGTTGGCCTACAGTCGGGTTCAGTCAGAATTTTGTTGGACTTCAGTCAGAATTTTGTCTGGCTTTAGTCAGGTTCAGTCAGAATTTTGTCTGGCTTTAGTCAGTTTCAGTCAGAATTTTGTTGGTCTACAGACAGGTTCAGTCAAAATTTTGTTTACAGTTGGTTCTGGAAAAGTGTTCTTGGTCTACAGTCACATTTAGTCAGAATTTTGTTGGACTTCAGTCAGAATTTTGTTGGCCTACATTCGGGTTCAGAATTTCGTTGGTCTACAGTTGAATTTGGATTCGAGCGATCAGGTCTGACCCCTTGTGTATTTGGGTTTGGACCACATTTTTAGGTCTAATAAATTTTCTTACTCACACACTGGCTGTTTTCACTGCCCAGCCTGAGGAAAAACAGAAAGCTGCTCAGCAGTTCACCAAGCTCCAGGCTGCTATGAAGGTGCTGAACATTTCAGCAGAGGAACAGAAGACCTTCTGGCTGGTCCTGGGGGCAATCTACCACCTTGGAGCTGCAGGGGCCACCAAAGGTAAAACACTTCCTCCTAACACCTTCTCACACTGTAACACCTTAACCAAGCATGCAATTATAAGCGTTTAAAAATCTGGATTTAATGTAATATGAAATGTGATGTGAGGTCTGTCGTCCTTTGTGTTGTGAAAGAGAAGAAAGTGCATTAATGGTTATTCACTCATTTTTATTCTTAGTCACTTGTTTAATGCATGTTTTGTTTAATGTTGCCCCCCGTGCAGTCTCAGTCGTTGATGAAAGTGGTAATGTTCACCCTAAACGACCTCACTGAGTGCTATACGTACACTTATCTGTTCTTCGGTTCTCTGCTTTTGTTGCTGTGCATGTTCTATAATCTAGTTCTGATTACTTGATAAACTTGATTGCTCATCAGAAAAATAAGAAAAAGATTAAACATTCTCAATGAATCAGTGATTATTATCTTTCATTATAAAATTATATTTTAAATTATGAATAATGATGCAAATTTGAAATATTTGAATCAGTTTTTGACCTTGACCAGCTATTTATAAACATGTAATGATGCATACAGTACTGTGCAAAGTCAGAGACTTTTCAGTATTTAGACATTTCAGGATTTTAATGTGTCCATTCTTTTTTCAGTTCAGAAATTGATTGATGTTTTTCCACACCTCCAAAGTTCAGACATAAAAGGTTTCATTTTCAAGTGTTTTGTATTGACCTTTCTCTTCTTCGTGCCAGAGGATTATCTCACATCTATTATGTAGTAAGGCTGAAATATTAATAATTTATAAACTGAAATTTAAATTTAATACAGTGTAATTTTCAAATCGCTGCAGTTGTTTGCAGTTATGGCCTACATTATCAACAACATTGGATCCAAGTTGTAAGGGGAGGGGTTTAACCTAACAGCAAACAGCTTGTAAACAGCTTGTAGATGAGTTAGACCAATCAGACGCAGCACAGTCCAGCACTAAAATACGTTCAGAGTCTGAGAAAGTTGCCAAAAAACAGGGCTGAATCTTAATTTATAGAAAAAGAATAGCAATTTATACAGTCAGGTTCACAGAGTATGTTTTTGGTCTACAGTCTGATTCAGTCAGAATTTTGTTGGTCTACAATAAGTCTAGACAGAATGTTGTTGGGCTACAGTCGGTTCACAAAGAATTTTGTTGGCCTACAGTCGGTTCACACAGAATTTTGTTGGGTTACAGTCGGTTCACACAGAATTTTGTTGGGTTACAGTCGGTTCACACAGAATTTTGTTGGGTTACAGTCGGTTCACACAGAATTTTGTTGGGTTACAGTTGGTTCAGACAGAATTTTGTTGGGTTACAGTCGGTTCAGACATTATTTTGTTGGGCTGCAGTCAGTTCACCCAGAATTTTGTTGGGCTACAGTTGGTTCAGACAGAATTTTGTTGGGCTACAGTCGGTTCACACAGAATTTTGTTGGGCTACAGTTGGTTCAGACAGAATTTTGTTTGGCTACAGTCAGTTCAGACAGAATTTTGTTGGGCTACAGTTGGTTCAGACAATATTTTGTTGGACTGCAATTGGTTCAGACAATATTTTGTTGGGCTGCAGTCAGTTCACACAGAATTTAGCTCGGCTACTGTTGGTTTAGATAGAATTTTGTTAGGCTACAGTCGGTTAACACAGAATTTTGTTGGGCTACATTCAGTTCAGACAGAATTTTGTTGGGCTACAGTTGGTTCACACAGAATTTTGTTGGGCTACATTCAGTTCAGACAATATTTTGTTGGGCTGCAGTTGGTTCAGATAGAATTTTGTTGGGCTACAGTTGGTTTAGACAATATTTTGTGGGGTTCCGTCAGTTCACACAGAATTTAGCTCGGCTACTGTTGGTTCAGATAGAATTTTTTTAGGCTACAGTCGGTTCACACAGAATTTTGTTGGGCTACAGTCGGTTCAGACAGAGTTTTGTTGGTCCACAATCAGTCCAGACAGAATGTTGTACTGCTACAGTCAGTTGACACTGAATTTTGTTGGGCTACAGACGGTTCAGACAAAATTTTGTTGGGCTGCAGTCAAATGTGGAATCAAACGATGAGGTCTAATTCCTTGTATATTTGTTTACAGTTACGGTCTACATTATCAACAACATTGTCTACAAGTTGTAGGGGTGGGGAGGAGGGGTTTGACCTAACAACAAAGAGCTTGTGAACTGCCTATAGATGAGTTAGACCAAATCAGACGCAGACAAACGTGACATCACAACTTCAACATACTGGCAGTCCAGATATTCAAGATCATGATTGTTTCAGGCGTCAAAAATCCAGGTTCAGGTTCTTATGACCCGGTTTCACTTCATATCTAATATCCTCACAAACATCTATCCCAAAAATGAACCACTCATTTAATGGTTGTATATACTGTTAGTTAAAGAAGTAATGGGTGGTCTCTGACTTTTCTACAGTACTGTAATAGATTTTGAATAGCATTTTGATCTTTTCATGCATTCTCGTTTGCGTCCACTAAGTGGCAGCAGAGTGATTTGAAAGGCCCCCGGTCACGACTTGAAAGCTGTGGCTCTCGTGTTTCTTTATACCAGCGGATTCCCTCGTGAGGGGTGACGTGGGGTTAATGTGCGTGGGTGCTAATGATAATAATGACATTAAGCAAGCATGTTCATCACTCAGCTCACCGCTGAGATTCTTATAATGAGAGCGCTAATGGGTCTCAGGGCCTGTATACTTCTGTAAACTCAGTCGCATGCCGTACCACAGATTGTGTATTGTGTGTGTCTAATGTGTGATTGCATGTTAATAGAAATGACCCTGCTTTAACTCTCCAGTGTGCACTTGTCAGTCTAACCCTTTTGTTTTCACTCACACGCCGATGTTGCATGCCGACCCCCATCGTAACCCAGAGTCAGATGAAGGTAAAAAAACTCTCCTCTTGTGTTTTTTTTCTCTTTTTTTCTGTGAAACGTGTGAGTTTTATCGTAGATAACAGACAGTTTTGTTATTAGCATTTTAATGTGGTTCTGTATGTGTGTTTCTCTCACTCTTTCATCCTCCCGCGGTAACATTGTGTTGGGCAGAGCAGTGGGCTCGTGCTGCTGATAAGGCTCCCAGCCAACAGCTCTCTCTCTCTCTCTCTCTCTCTCTCTCTCTATCTCTCTCACTCTCTCTCTCACTCTCTCTGTATCTGCGACGTTTGAAGTTCGGCCGCGCTTCTCTTAAGACGCCGTGTGGCGGAATATCAGAATATTCCTTGTAAAAACTCTCCGGTGCTCAAACTCTTTGATCATCAATCCCAAAGATTAAAAGTGACATTGTGTGTTTTGAGAATTTCAAGAACAAGGAGACGTGGTTGGGACTTGTGAGGAGTGTGATAACTTTTCTCTTTAATGCTTATATATATATATATATATATATATATATATATATATATATATATATATATATATATATATATATATATATATATAAATACGATTAGAATTTTCTTATAAAGGTTGTATTCATTACAATGCAGCATTGATATTTCTTTTACACGTAACACCCAAAAATGTGAATTGTAGGGAATAAATAACATTCTTTGAACTGCCTTTTATAACAAAACTGATACACAACCAATAAACTAATATACACTGATCAGCAATAACATTAAAACCATTTCATCAGCTCCATATACCATAGAGGAGCACTTTGTAGTTATACAATTATAGACTGTAGTTCATCTGATTCTCTGTATACTGCATTCTTTAGCCCCTAGTCACACTTATATGGAATGGCTAGGACCCCCAACGGACCACCATGGACTGCAGTGCAGGGCTGTAGTAACACTGTCATGGTGGTGGTGTGTTAGTGTGCGTTGTTTTTAAATGCCGTGTTCACTTACTGTTCACTCTATTAGACACACCTCCTTTGTTGATCTACCTGGTAGATGTGAAGTATATTAATTTTAATTAGAATTGAAGAACACTCTTTGTACAACCAAAGAAAATCATATTTTCCATTAAAACACAAAGAAGTGTTTTATGCATTGCAGAAAACGTGTGTTCCGTTTTCTGATTTTCAGACTTTGGGACAAACATGGGTGTCTAACTGCTCACTGTGTGTTCGGGGATGGAGTCCCTACTCTCAAACGCAGGGGCGGGTCTAATAAATGGCTCCGCCTGCAGACTAAAACATATTCAGTGGTGACATGAAAACATGGAACAGTAATTTTTGAATAAAGTTAATCATTTTTTGTGTACAAATTTGACATTGAAGTCTAAATATTTCAATGTTACATTTGAAAAAAGAAGGAAAATACAAATTAAGTATATATAATATTATTTTCACAAGTGTAAGTTTAGAGGTTAGGGTTTAGGACAGACACCTACCAATAGGAAGTACCTTATAATGCTGGTTTTGCATATAGTTAGCTTATTACAGTTTCTATAAGAAAAAAAAAAGGGCTGAATACTAATGTTTTTTGGGCCACAGTTCTTATAAATAAAGTATATATATTACATATCTAGTGTTCCTGCTATATAAAAACTGAAATTTGATACGGCCTTGTTTAACGATTACCCGCCCCACTCTTACATTTTCCTAAATCTGAGTGTAGTTAATTAATTCCGATGTAAACGAAGTACCAGGAGAGCCAGATGAAAAACACCAAAAAGAAGAACTTTAAAAACGAATTTACAAATAAATAAAGGATGTTGGTTCATTTGCACTGGTGTTTGTGTCTCAGAGCTCTTGGGTTGGGTTTCCTAGTCAGTGTACGTTCTTTCCCCAGGCTAGTGCCACACCAGTCAAGATCTTCCACACTAGAACGTTTCTTTATGGGCTTTACATTGGGTACAGGGGCACAAAACAAACCCAAAGAAAAACAGCCCCAGACCATTATTCCCCCTCTACCAAACTTTTTGCATTTGGTGACCTGCAGTTGGCAGTCTCTCAGTAAGGTGATGTGAGTGAGTCATCATTCTGGCAAACACATCTATGAGGTCGTGTTTTATTCTGTAGTCACCGTCATGCCCATATTTGCTTCAGGTCAGGGTTCTAAAGACACCTGTCCAAAGATACTTTCTTTAAAAAGCATTAAAGGCCTAATTATAAACTTGAAGCTGGTACTTCTTACCTGTATCCGTTGTGAGTGGGTGCGCGCAGGCCAACCAGCTTCTTTTATATGGACTGGGGGAAATCACTGGTGCAGGGGGGTCCAGTATACTTGTGGAGAGAAAAAAAAACATTTATTATAGCATTTTGCTATGCAATTATTAGACTATCCTCACCTGTACCTACAGGAAGATAACATGCTATAAAATAACCGGTTATATATATACATGTGACTAGGTTTCTATTTTAGCATTAGACCCTATTTAACAATTACCCGCCCCACATTTTCCAAATTCTCAGTGTAGTTAAATAATTCAAATGTAAACGAAGTCAGAATTCTGAGAAATTCTGTTCTAGAGAAACCCAACTCACAATGGAAGTGAATGGAACCAGACGTCTGACGAGTTTAATGCTTCTAAAAGCTCCATCTTGGTTATTACATGAAATTGTTGTGAACAGGCACATGATTGATGTCTAAAATATTAATTTCTGATAGTATGATATCATATTTTGGCCTTAAACATATATTTTGTTCAATGTATTAAGGCAAAGTAGTCCCTTAAGCAGACTCCTTTAATTCAGATTTTACCATCCTCAACGTTAGATATATAAACTCAGAGGGCACGTATAGGTTCACAGTGGGTTTGGATAGTTCATATAATGGCTATATTTGTGTTGTAGACATGGTGACTCCTGGTTCCATTCACAACCACTCTAAAAAGGAACTTTCTCTACAGTACACATGTCTGACTGAATTGGGCAGTTAGTGTTTCACTATAGCAAGAAACCACAAGCTGTGTGAGTGATGTAAGACCAGATCGTAAGCTGCTTTAAATATAAATCTTGTTTTTTCCCAGCAATAATATTCAATTGTGGTCTCTCTCAGCTGGACGGAAGCAGTTTGCGAGGCACGAATGGGCTCAGAAGGCAGCATATCTGCTGGGATGCACCCTGGAGGAGCTCTCCTCGTCCATCTTTAAACCACAGGCCAAGGGCACGCTTCCCAGAACCACCAGCGTCCGCCTGGGGGCAGAAGACTCAGGAGATAGCTCAGGTAACAAAACAAAACAAAAAAAAAACACCATCACCAACAAAAAGTTTGGGGACATATAATTCAGCGTGTTGGTTTTGATGCACAGTGTTTGCAGGGATGCATACTTACTGCTTACTGCAGAGACAGGGGGGCATCTCATTAACTTTCAGGGCGCAGCTCCGTGTATATCTTGTATCGATGCGTATGCGGTGCCAGAAGTGGCGTCGTCAGCATAACAGACCCCACCGGTCGGATCTGAACATGCAGATAATCCTCGCTGGGTCCGGCATGTGCTGGATGCTGCGGCGTGTGCCGAACACGTGACCTTGTTTACTTTAACAGCACCTCCGTCGCTGGTGTCGACAGTTTTAGTGGTTTGTCTGCAGAGTTTTGCAGAAATTTGCCGTCTGCAGCTTCATAACAAGCCTCTGCCTGGCAGCTCCCTGTGATGGGGTTGTCACCCGGGGCCGCGCCCACGCCCCCTCACACGCGCGCTCGGATGGCCTGAGGGCGCGTCTAGCTGTGGCTGTGCGGCGCCGAGATTTATCTGATGTCAGAAAGTGTTTAACAGGTGCGGGGGAGCCAGGAGGCACGAGTGTGGAAGCTCAAAATCTGAACGAGCCTGCAGTCTGTTTTGATTTCCGGTGACAAGCCTGAGTCACTCAACGCCGCCGTGTTTTGTTTATTATTTGGGGTTTATTATCGGTGCTGAGCGCTGGTAAAACGATGTTCTACTTCGGTGCGACTTGGTCTCTCTTCTGCGCCATGGTTCTGGGAAGCCCTACCAGTAGAGGTTGGAATATGAGAGCGTTAGTGAAATGGGGTCCTGGTGTTGGACAATAAGGGCTCCAGTTAACCCCCCAAGATGTTGGATCAGGTCATAGGCCTTTTCTCCTGCCAGCACGTGCTATGAGCTCCTCTCCAAACAAGCTGCAGCTGTGCAACTGCTGTGAGAGGGGGAGGACGCTGACGTCCCAGTCACGTGTACCAAGAGAACCAGATGAAGAACACCAAAAAGAAGAACTTTAAAACGAATAGAGGTTTGGGTTAAGTCACACATAAATAAAGCATGTTGGGTATGTAAATAAATCTTTATGGGCCTTACTTTGTGTACAGGGGCACAAAACAAACATATGCACCTAATTCTCTAGAAACCAGTATTAAAATTCCACTTCACCAGAACAATGGGGTCGAAACCCTTAAAAAAAAGCCTCAGACCATTATTCCCCCTCTACCAAACTTTTTGCATTTGGTGACCTGCAGTAGGGTGATGTGAGTGAGTCATCATTCTGGCAAACGGATCTATGAGGTTATGTTTTATACTGTATGCGCCGCCATGCCCATATTTACAACTTCAGCTCTTCAGGTCAGGGTTTCCTCTATGAAGAAAAAAATGAATGGCAGGTCCCCTTAACCTATTACCAGCCTTCTAAAGACACCTGTCCAAAGATGCTTTCTTTAAAAAGCATTAAGGGCCCAATTGAAACTTGAAGCTGGTACTTCTTACCTGTATCTTTTGGGAGTGGCAGCGCGCAGGCCACCCAGCTTTTATAGTCTTCTTTTATATGGACTGGGGGAAATCACTGGTGCAGGGGTGTCCAGTATACCTGTGGAGAGCAAAAAAAATATTATTGCATTTTACTATGCAATTAAATGACTGTCACCAATTACGTGTACATGTGACTGTGTTTCTATTGTAGCATTGGTTCAGATCTACCCAGGACTGTGCATGTATGCCTTTTGGTTTAGTCGGACAGGCTTCAGAAGGTATATACAGGGGGAAGATGGGAGTAATGGTGAGGGTGAGAGAGGCTGAATGTGTTCGGGGAGAGCAGCGTTGTGTTGGCTGAGTGCATGGAACTCGAGGGACTTGTTATTGATTGGGTAAAGTTCCATATTATTCAGAATATATGTCATTTGTTATGTAAATAGTGGGCAATGTCACTAAATATTTCAAAGAAATGAATTAGTAATGTAACGAAGCCATAATACAAACATTGAATTGACATTAGACTGGCTGCTGCCCCACGCAGACTGCTCTGGCAGTAACAGGCTACAGTGTGTGTAGCTGTTGTTTGTATGTGATGGGTTTATTAGTAGACTTATTCATGTGATGCTGTTTCAGTGTGTAGGAGTGATAACTTAGTTTGTGTTTTATGACCTCATATTTCAGATACGGGAAATGTAGACCAGACAAAACTAATCTGGTTTGTAAAACTTGTGTAAAACGTGATGCACACTGATGTTTAAACACAGCGTTTATTTTTCTCAAAGAGAAAACCGGCTTAGACCTGCAGACCCCGATATGGGCCAGACGCCGGCTACACACAGTCGCTGAGCTGCTCTAGAGGATATCAGTTACTGTAAGAAGAGTCTGTGAAGGTGTTGAGGTTGTGTGTATTTTACTGTTCTAGAGTTTGTGCTGTCTGTCACTCGTCCTGCAGGAAGATTTTCTCCTCACCTCTTTATTTAGCTTTGTTTATCAGCTCTCCTCAGCTGACCACACACCTCACAGCTGACCGCACGCCTCATAGCTGACCGCACGCCTCACAGCAAAATTGTGTATTAAATATGCGCTGTGTGTGTGTGTGTGTGTCTGTGTGTGTGTGTGTGTGTGTGTCTGTGTGTGTGTGTGTGTGTGTGTGTGTGTCTCTGGGTGTGTGTGTGTGTGTGTGTGTGTGTGTGTGTGTGTGTGTGTGTAGGGTCTAAGGCCACAGCGATGGAGTGTTTAGAGGCGATGGCTGGTGGTTTATACTCTGAACTCTTCACTCTACTCGTCTCCCTCATCAACAGGTGAGCATCAGCTCAGACTGCAGCACCTCATTGCCTCTACACAGCTTTCTCTTCTCTTCTCTTCTCTTCTCTTCTCTTCTCTTCTCTTCTCGTCTGTTCTCTTCTCTTCTCTTCTCTTTCTCTTCTCTTCTCTTCTCTTTTCTTCTCTTTTTTCTTCTCCTCTTCTCTTCTATTTTCTTCTCTTCGCCTCCTTTCTCTTCTCTTCACTTCTCCTCTTTTCTATTTTCTTCTCTTCTCTCCTGTTTTCTTCTTTTCTATTCTCAATTGTTCTCTTGTCTTTTTTCTCTTCTCTTCTCTTCTCTTCTCTTCTCATCTGTTCTCTTTTCTTTTTTCTCTTCTCCTCTCTTCTCATCTGTTCTCTTCTTTTTTCTCTTCTCTTCTCCTCTCTTCTCTTCTCTTTTCTTCTCTTTTTTCTCTTCTCTTCTCCTCTCTTCTCTTCTCTTTTCTTCTCTTTTTTCTCTTCTCTTCTCTTCTTCATCTATCTCATCTGCCCTCTTTTCTTTCCAACTACCATTTTTCTCTTTCTCTCCTCTTCACTCTCTTTACTCTCTCTCTCTTTTCTTTCTCTTTTTTGCTCTGTATTTTTTTCTTTCCTTTTCCCTGTCTCTCCATCTTTCTTTCTCTTTGTTTATGTTTACTCTTTTCCTCTGTCTTTTTCTCCTTATTCTTCCTGATTGCACATTTTTCTCTCTGTTGTATTTTCTTCTCTCTCTCTCTCTCTCTCTCTCTCTCTCTCTCTCTCTCTCTCTCTCTCTCTCAGAGCTCTGAAGTCCTCTCAGCACTCTCTGTGCTCCGTGCTGATTGTGGACACTCCAGGTTTTCAGAATCCTCGGCAGGTTAAATGTGAGCGTGGAGCCACGTTTGAGGAGCTCTGCCACAACTACGCCCAGGAGCGTCTGCAGGCCCTCTTCCACGAGCGCACGTTCGTTCAGGAGCTGGAGCGTTACAAGGAGGTATACATGTACACAGACACACACACAGACATAGACACACATACACACAGACACACACACATATGTTTGTTTCTGGTATTACATAGACTTTAATTTATTTTATGGAGACCCAAAACTCAACCACAACTACTACTAGCCGAAACCTAAACTTAACCCTAACCTAACCTTAACGCTAACCTGACCTTGAATTTACCTTAAGCCTAACCTTATCTTTACCTAACCTTAATCTTAATCTTAACCATAATCCTGGCCTTAAACTTACCCTAAACCTGACACACTCAGACTATATACAGGTGTTTGGATGGTAATTCAGTAGTTAAACTATTAATACTAGTAATTGTGTATTAAAATGAGCTGAATTGATTCCTCTGTAGAGTCTTCTGAATTGAGTCCTCTGAATTGAGTCCTCTGTAGAGTCCTCTGTAGAGTCCTTTGAATTAAGTCCTCTGTAGGGTCCTCTGTAGAGTCCTCTTAATTAAGTCCTCTGTAGAGTCCTCTTAATTAAGTCCTCTGTGAAGTCCTCTGTAGAGTCCTCTTAATTAAGTCCTCTGTAAAGTCCTCTGTAGAGTCCTCTGAATTGAGTCCTCTGTAGAGTCCTCTGTAGAGTCCTTTGAATTGAGTCCTTTGAATTGAGTCCTCTGAATTGAGTCATCTGAATTGAGTCCTCTGTCGAGTCCTCTGTCGAGTCCTCTGTCGAGTCCTCTGAATTGAGTCCTCAGAATTGAGTACTCTGAATTGAGTCCTTTGTAGAGTCCTCTGAATTGAGTCCTCTGTAGAGTCCTCTGTAGAGTCCTCTGTAGAGTCCTTTGAATTGAGTCATCTGAATTGAGTCCTCTGTAGAGTCCTCTGTAGTCCTCTGAATTAAGTCCTCTGTAGGGTCCTCTGTAGAGTCTTCTTAATTGAGTCCTCTGTAGAGTCCTCTGAATTGAGTCCTCTGTATGTGTTCAAAAGCACATCATATAGTTTGACCACGAGTACCCAAACGTTTGCAGACACCTATATACACATATACACAAGTCCTTATATGTAATAAAAATGTACTCAATATATGTAACCTCGATATATGTATATATATATATATATATATATATATATATATATATATATATATATATATATATATATATATATATCCGTTTACATTGTGGGACATTGTCATGGTGACTGGACCAGTAGAAATGCTCCAAAATAGCTTGAAATATTTCTGGTTCCATTGACTTCCATTGAAAGTAAAGACAGTTTTTGTCCTCTCCTGTAAAGGTGCCATTTTGAAGATACTTGTTTTTCATTGGACAGCGACGATATATACTTTAGACGTGTTTGCATTGAAAATATACCCGCACACAGAGACCGCCTCTAACAGTCCCCATACAGCTCTCACAGTTCTCACCCCTCAATTACGTCTGACTCATTCCAGTCGAACCTGCTGCTTCCCCCTGCTGTAAATCGTCGTACGCTTCTTTTTAAAAAAAAGCTTCAGCTTCTCTCCAAAATCAATAAACATCCCCGTGTCACAGTGGCGACCCATGCGGTCCACTGTTGAACACACTGACTTCAGTCAGTAACACTTAGTGACAGACAGGCGTACTTAGTGACTGCCTCCCACCCCCCCCACCCCGCTGGCTGTGAAATCCACTCCCGCTGCTGGAGCGGCTCCTGTACAGTCCCCCATTGCTGCATGTACTGCAGAGCAACCCTCCATCTTTTCAGATCTGACCAGAGGAACTTCGTAGGAACTTACAGTAAAGTCCAGTATTATGGTGAACGAAGCTGCAGATGACTTACCAAGAATCACCAAGGGCATCAGGGACAAAGCCATAATAGAGTAAATAGCCAGAGTACCTCAGAATTAAAATCTTGAGGCCGAAAACAGTTATTGTAAATCATTATAAGCCCACTCCAAATCAGCTGGGACAGTAGATGGAATGCAGATAGAAACAGAATGAGGTTGATAGTAAACTGTAAACCTGTATTTGTAGTTCCAGGATTTGCGTTAATCACAGTCTAAAAAGTTGGGACAGTAATATAAAGCCATATTCATACGAGATAAATTTAACAGAGGAGGCCTAGTTATGTGATAAGTGCAGGATTTGATTGGCCGAGACGAGATAGAGGATCCCAGGTCTGTAATAATTGACTCCACTGACCCCGTTCTGTCGTTCCCAATCACTTCCACTTTGTTAGAACACCTCTGACAGTCCACTGTGGAATATTTAGTAGTGAGGAAACTTCACTACTGGACTTGTTACACAGGTGGCGTCCTATCACGGTACCACACTGAAGTTCACTGAGCTCCTGAGAGAGACCCACTCTTTACTAATGTGTGTAGAAGCAGTCTGCGTGACTAGGTGCTTGGCTATATGCACCTGTAGCCATGGACGTGATTGGAACACCTGAATTCAATGAGTTGGATGAGTGACTGAATACTTTTAGCAATATAGTCTATACATTTCTACAAAGCTGAGATTGGCTGTTCATTTGTTTGTTTCATTTTGGCAGCTCTTCTTGTTTACATGTGCCAAATAATTAAAAATAAACATTAACTTGATTGTAACTTGAAAGTAACAGCTGTATCTCTTAAGGTGGAACGGGAATTTGAATTAAAAGCCAACAATGTCTACTAACCTCAACCAGCTCAAGACCAGCTGTTCCTTCATGGCTCTAAAACAAAGTGATCTACTTCAGAGGGTTGGAGGAGGTTAACTGAGGGTCTTCAGAAACATGACACTACTGATACTTTAGGTTCTCTGTGCTTATATGTGGCATAACAGTATTACAGTTCTGACAAAGCTCATACCTGAAACTCTTTGAGGACTCTCGGCTACAGGGCATTGGCAGTTCACTAAGCCATCGCGTGGATGGTTGTGCCAATCATGAGCCCCTGCGTTATTGTGTAATGATTTAAATTGGAGTTGTAGTTATTAACCGAAGCTTCTTTCCCCAGGAAAACATAGAACTCGCCTTAGACGACATCGAGCCCAGCACTTCACTCTCTATCGCTGCTGTAGACCAAGCGTCCAGTCAAGCTTTGGTAAGAAAACACCTTTGATTGACTCTTCTTGCAGTTAATGTTTGAAAGTTTTATTAAGTCGTGTTTAAAGCTGTGGTATTGTTCACACTTGTTAAGAATATATATATATATATATATATATATATATATATATATATATATATATATATATATATATATATATATATATACACACACTCTACCGCTCAAAAGTTTGGGATCACAGTGAAATGTTCTTGTTTTAATGGAGTATCTTCTTCCTTAACACAACAATGAACTGACGGGTCTCTAAAGAAAGTTGTGTCTTTCTGGTCATTGTGAGTCGGTCAGCAAGCCATCAACTGCTGATGCTTCAGATACTAAACTAACCTAGAATGTTGTTCTCCCTTTTATACTCACTTATTAGTAGAATGTTTTTTCAGCAGTGCATCACAATTGAGCAAGAGTGTCCTAACAACCAATTAGTCCAATAACATCCTTAACTTGGATTGGTGGTCGTACCAGGAGATTTAGACAGAGGACTGAGAATTACTGATAATAGGACTATATGCAAAATAAGCCTCTATACAAAAATAGACTTTAATACAAACATTTATTCTTTAAAAACCATCTGATACACTTACATTAATTGTGAAATGGACAATATTGTTTGTGAATTGCATGAAATTTGCATGAAATTAAATTCTAAAGCGATCCTAAACTTTTGATCGGTAGTATATATATATATATATATATATATATATATATATATATATATATATATATATATTAACAAGCAGAAAACAAACAACTACAACTGTGTCAGCTAAGCACTTTGTCTCCAGTATTACATCTGCAATTGTAGCTTCTCTCGCTCGTATTAAACTTGAGTTAAGCGAGACAAAGAAACAAGACAGGCAAATAGAGGCGGCTATTTGTCTGTAATTGCCAAAGTGGCCCGCCTTTAGTGAGGGGTTGCATGAGCGCTCCGTTCAGAATGAGAATGTGGCGACTAATGGCTTAGCCTTCTAAAACGCTCGACAACGTGATAATTGCTCGGACAGAGGAAGTGTTGTTTAACACCGGGTGTAGCACAATAAAGCATGAAACGAAAAAAGGACCGAACAAAGTCCAGCGCTGAAGTGGTGATAAACAGAACGCCGCTACCCGTTGTTGTCAATTCGCTGTAAATGGTGCTGTAGAACGACTTCAAAGGAATGGTTCGGCGGAAGATCAATTTGACACAATTTTCCACTTATCCCACATGATGTCGATCAGTCAGCACGTATTCAGTGTCCCAGTTTAGCGCTGGAGCTAACAATGCTATGGAAACACTAGATGTCAGTAGTCGCCCAAACCTACATGCTCAAAACGTCTCCTGTCCTGCATCCAGGTCTTCATTAGGGTCAAGCAGACCATGTCCATAGTATGACTTACTATGAAAATGAACAAAACCTTGTTTTCTGGTTCACCGTAGACTGCCCAGCCTTCACGTTCATCATACAGGCAGATAGACACTACATTATATTTAAGACTTCTATTGTTTCTCTTGATTATATCTTTAACTGAAAAAGTCAAGAGTTATTCATAAAAAGAAACATCAGAAATCATCAATGTTGTCTAGATTAGGACAGTTTTAGGAGATTCTGTGTTCTAATTCTCCCGTTATGTCACATACAGAACTGCGTGAAACACTAGAGGGCGCCTGTGAGCAACTTCTTAAAAAAATAGGAGTGAATGAAATTAGCTAAATAGCTACAGTTAAACATTTGTCTGGCCATTTGTCGGGGTCCTTCCCTTAATTTAGTAAAGGAAAAGTTATACTAAAAATGTATTATTGTGTATTTATTAGAATTATTTGTATTTATTATATCATAAATATAATAATTATTCCTATTAATAATTTTTTTCCATGTTTTAGTATGATGCTATTAGCCATGCTAAAACAGCTGATGGTCACCAGCAAAACCAGCTTATCATCGCTGTCCAAAGAAAATTTGTCCAAAGATATTTTTTTATTTTTCCACATCATTTTAACACAACTGCAGCTTTTTAATTGGAGAAATATTGACCGATCGCCGATACTTTGATACATACTTTGATTAAAAATCGGTCGATACCGATATATATCTTAAATTTTAATTCCTATCTATTTACTTCATGAACAAAACCAGTGTTTGTAAAATGGTTCCTGATTGCAAATGTTTACAAATGCCAACAACTCCATAGTGCACACATAAGAGTTAATTCTGACCCATGTTGTGTGTTAGAAGGATTTGTGATGATCAAAAACAAGTTGAGGAATTCATGGAAGCTTGAATGATGAAATGGATTTACTGCAAAGTTATGGAAGATAAAAAGCTAAGTCGGGTCACTTTGCACCAGGTTGTCCATCAAAGGGTTAATCTGATGAAGCAAAATTTGGACCCCAGATGTATAACTGTAAAAGTTAGATATTCTTCTCAACTACTTCCATATAGAGCGTCTTTGTTTTGGCTGGAGCGCGCTGGACGGTGCTTGCGCAGTGGGCGAGTGTACAATTCGACACATTTCCTTGGAGTTTGTTGTTGGTGTGTGTAAGTCAATAGCAGACTGGGCTCTCGCTGAGTTCCTCCACCAGTCGTTATTTGTGTTTGGCAGTAAGGTGGTCTCAAGCTGGGTACAGCTTGTGTAGAAGAGATGTAATGTACACCCCGGCGTACATTAGAGTGTTTATCGGGCAGCTCCTGCACGCTCTATGGTTGTGACAGGTGTGTTTATGTATGTATGTGTGTGTGTGTTTGTTTGTTTGTCTTAGGTTCGGACCCCGGCGAGGACAGACGAGGCGAGAGGCTTGCTCTGGCTGATAGAGGAGGAGGCACTGCAGCACGGAGGATCGGAGGACACCCTATTGGAGAGACTCTTTGGCTACTATGGGCCGGCAGAGGGAGAGAGCAAAGGTCACACACACTCACACATTTATACCTACAGTACTGTGTGAAAGTCAGAGGTCACGTTTTATTTATTTAAATTCAGTAAAAAGATGGAAACGGTCATTAAAAGATAGAGAGAAAATAGGAGGCATCCATCCTGAGAAAAGAAATTGCTGGTGTTCTCATAACAATGGATCGACCACCCCAGATTACATACCTTGAAATATAGAATATGGGGATATTATGTTTAGTGATACTGTATTGATTCTCAAAAACACAGCATCAATACACAGATTCAGGAAGACAGTGAATCATTATGTGTTGCATTTAAAGCTCTGACCACTAGATGGCTGTGTTGTAATCAATTTTCAGCTCCACTCCAACATTAACTAGCAGCACAAGGGCGCAATGCTATTGTAAGCATTGACAAACCTGTTCATATAGTAGTGTGTTTTAATAGTAGAATTTGAATATATATAAATATATATATATATATCCCAAAAAATATTTTTAGATGTTATATATTATGTATTAAAAAATAATACAGAAATATATAACAAAAGGTGGTCCCTCATTGCCCTCATTATTGAATATTGGTATATTATGTTTAGTGATACTGTATCAATTCTCAAAAACACAGTATCGATACACAGATTCCTGGCAGACAGTGAATCATTGTGTTGCTATTATAAGCATCAGCAAACCTGTTCATATAGTGGTGTGTTTTAATAGTAGAATTTAAATATATATATCCCCAAAAATATTTTTATATGTTATATATTACATATTAAAAAATAATACAGAAATACAGAAATATACAGCGAAAGGTGGTCTCTCATTGCCCTCGTTATCGAATATTGGTATATTATGTCTGGTGATACTGTATCGATTCTCAAAAACACAGTATTGATACACAGATTCCTGGCAGACAGTGAATCATTGTGTGTTGTGTTTAAACCTCTGACCACTAGATGGCTGTGTTGTAATCCATTTTCAGCTCCACTCCAACATTAACAAGCAGCACAAGGGCGCAATGCTGTTGTAAGCATTGATAAACCTGTTCATATAGTGGTGTGTTTTAATAGTTGAATTTAAATATATATATATCCCAAAAATATATTTGTATATGTTATATATTATATATTAAAAAATAATACAGAAATACAGAAATAAATAACGAAAGGTGGTCCCTCATTGCACGGCACTTTGAGGACACTGCGGAATTTGACCTCCTCATTTAACCCATCCGTGCAGTGAAACACCCACATATACACACATTAGTGAACATACACACTAGGGGGCAGTGAAACACCCTCATATATACACACATTAGTGAACATACACACTAGGGGGCAGTGAAACACCCACATATCTACACACATTAGTGAACATACACACTAGGGGGCAGTGAAACACCAACATATACACACACACTAGTGAACATACACACCAGGGGGCAGTGAAACACCCACATATATACACACATTAGTGAACATACACACTAGGGGGCAGTGAAACACCAACATATACACACACACTAGTGAACATACACACTAGGGGGCAGTGAAACATCCACATATACACACACACTAGTGAACATACACACTAGGGGGCAGTGAAACACCCACATATACATACACACTAGTGAACATAGACACTTGGGGGCAGTGAAACACCCACATGTACACACACTAGTGAACATACACACTAGGGGGCAGTAAAACACCCACATATACACACACTAGTGAACATACACACTAGGGGGCAGTGAGCACACATGCCCGGAGAGGTGGCCAGCCCTGTCCACGGCGCCCGGGGAGCAGTTGGGGTTAGCTGCCTTGCTCAAGGGCACCTCAGTTGTGGCCTGCCGGTCCCAGGGATCGAACCACCGACCTTCCTGTCACAAGACCCTAACCCTCAGGCCACAACTGCCCCTAACAACTATACCCCGGACACCTCTGAAACACTTCACAGTGTGCTGTAGCATATTTGTAAATCTGGAAACAGGTTTCCCAAGAGTTTGGTGGAAACAGCGAACTATTAATTATTTCCCAGAAAAGATGAAAGAGGAGATATGTTAGGATCTCAGTTAATGTGGAAGACCTCCCAGACTAGAATTGAGCATTTCCAGAAGATAAACTGTTAAACCGAACATTGAATGAGCAACCAGCCAGGAGTTGCCTACTCCAGTGGCTGGAGTAGCCAACCATCATGGGACCCCCTGTTTAGCATGCTGACTGAAGCCTATGCCTTGGTAAAGGTTGAAATTAGCATTTGTACAGTAATGGCCTTGTAATTTAGAGTATATACAGCAAAACGCAGCAGTGGTTTTTTTGTTCGCAGCAGCTTTGGAATTCATCTGCTTGGATCCAGAATTCCTGATGTGGGCATAATTACAGAATGGCTCCATGACTTGCCTGTGGTGATTTTACTGTGGTTCACCATGGATGTCGTTAGACCTGACGCAGCAATACAAAAATTATTCCATCAACAGCACAATAGTTTTAATAACTATAAGCATAAGCATTTATGCATAAACATCAGTTTTCTAATATTATTATTATCATTTTTTGAACAACTGTTTTTATTGTAACATGGATGAAGAGTGATCATATCAATGAGATGAAAAATAAATAAATAATAACAATAACAAATAAATAAATGACATAAGGCTCACCAGAGCCTTTATTTATGAAAAAAAAGATGAATAAAAAAATAAAATAAATAAATAAATAATAATAAAAGTCACGGGTCAACAGCAGGAAGAAACAAATCGTTTCACCTTAGCAAAAGCTATGTTCCATCTTTCCACTGCTTTGGGCTTGGCCTATTATTATTATTATTATTATTATTATTTTTTTTTTTTTTTTTTTTTTTTTTTTTTTACAGGCCACACGTTGCTGTTGAAGAGCGAGCGGCCACAGCACTTCCTGCTCGGCCACAGCCACGAGACGGACTGGGTGGAGTACGACGCCCGAGGTTGGCTGAATCACGCCAAGCAAAACCCCGCCTCCCAGAGCGCGGCCAACCTGCTGCAGAACTCCCAGAAGTAAGACAGACCTTCTCGTGCATGTGATCTGATGTTCAGCATCTTATTGCTAATACATCTGGATTCTCACATGTTCTACTCTATTCATTATTCATAATTTTATCTCAATGGTCAGTTCAGTCATCGCTCTACACTCACATTCATGTCTGTGGTAACACTTTATTTCAAAGACCTCATTTTTGAGCATTTACTGAAATCTGTATTTATAAAGTAGGCCCTTTGAAGTGCTTTAGTCATTATGATCTGTATTAATGAGTAACAGGAGGTAAACACACTGCATTATTGGTGGTCAGGTTCAATTAGTAGGTATACGTTATCATCTAAATTCACCTCGTATTGATCACCACTGCAGTGGACGATGTCTAGGGTGAACAAACAAAATCCTACGCTTATTGTCTCTTCTCTTTTAAAGGAAGAATATTAGTGCTTTGTTCATCGGCCGTTCTGGCAGCGCAACGGTGCTGTCAGGCTCCATCGCTGGCCTGGAGGGCGGCTCCCAGCTCGCCCTGCGCCGGGCCACCAGCATGAGGAAGACCTTCACCACCGGCGTGGCTGCCGTGAAGAAGAAGTCCCTCTGTATTCAGATCAAGCTGCAAGTGGTAGGTTTAGAATATTCATACTATTTGACTAATCTGACTCTTCTACCATCTCCACCATCATCAATTATAACAGGCAAGGAGGCGGGGGGGTCATATCACCCCCAACTGTCTGCATCATGTAAGCTTTACAGCAGTAAATGATGCATTTAAAACAAAACATCATCAGTAAAGCACACGCTTTCTTTTTAATTGATGTAGAATAGTTGATGTGACTTTGTTGACTATTTTTTTTTTTTATTGCAATGATTTTGAGCTTTGTTGACTAATTGTTCCAATGACTGTGAGTTGTTGTTGACTGATCGTTGTAGGCCAGTTGTTGTGACTTTGTTGAATAATTAATGTTAATTAATCTCTGCAACTAATGCCTGGTTCACACTAAACGACTGTTTGAGTGGTCAGGTTTTTGTGTCGTTCACACTACATGACTGGTTGAGCTGTAATCGTGAGTCTTTCAGTTGGTGTGGCTTTCACACTACATGACTGATCAGCAACACGGGCTCACGAATTACACGACTTTCACTCTGGAGAATCGCCCACTCATCTGGCTTCGGTCCAAAAACACGTTTTTTTGTGTCACGAGAACACACGAAAACTAAACGCATGTGAGAGCTAGCTAAACCCCGTAGACTGGCCTAGATATTACTTAAATAATGGTTGCAGTAATTGACGATCAGGCAGTGCCTGTTGACTGTTGGTTGTAGGCTCGTTGTAGACTTACCGTTCTGACTTCGTTGAATATTCATTTCAGCTTTGTTGACTTCTTGTTGCAGCGACAGTTCATTCACTTTTACCAATGATTAGTCTACAAAGTCACCACTGTTGACTAATTGTTGCAGTCGTTGTGAACAGTACTGTGCAAAAGTCACGTTCCATTTATTTAGATCAAAAGCAAAAGATGGAAACAGTCATCAAAAGATAGAGAGCAAATAGGACAAACACCTATAAAAGGCCTGCTTGCCCACCAAAACATCTACAGACGCCCATCCTGAGAATAGAAACTGCTGGTGTTCTCATAACAATGGACTGACCACCCCAGATTACAGATCACTGAAATCACTCTTAAGGCTTCTAAGACATTTAAACCTCTAGATAGAAGTAATACATTAATAGAGTGGACATATTAAATACTGAAAATATGATATTATGGTTAGTTATTTAGGCTTCTGTGTGATTATCTGGGAAATATATGTATTTATGAGACATAAAATAGTCGTGAACTATTTTTTGATGCACTGATTGGTAATTTTTTGACTGTTTTCGACTAATTATTGTAGACTATTCATGCAACTTCGTTTATTAATTGCTGTAATCGTTTTTTTGTGGAATTGCTGACTAATTTCCACATTGATAGTCGATTAGTTGTCATTTGCTCTTTCTTTGTTGACTAATTGCTTTGACTTTGTTGATTAACTGTAATATAATAATACAGTTGATACAATAGAAATAGTCATCAGTTATTGCGACTTCGTTGATTAATCTTTGCAGTAATTGACATTTAGCAGCCGCTATAAGCTACTCATTGTAAACTCATCTTTGTGAGCTTGTTGATGAATCGCTGTAGACTAATCTGGACTCATCTTTGCGAAGCGGTGTTGGTGAATAATATCCTTTCTGTCCTCTCGCAGGATGCAATACTCGACACAGTCCGGAGGTCCCGGGTTCACTTTGTGCACTGTTTGCTGCCCCGGGCGGACGAGCCACGAGGAGCAGGCTCTCCTGAAACTCAGAGCGAGAGCTGCGACCCCAGCCTGATGCAACTCGACGTCGCCTTGCTAAGGGCTCAGCTCCGTGGATATAAGCTGCTGGACGCTCTTCGCATCTACAGACAAGGTGTGGAGAGCAGCAGCCACGGTTAACCTTACACTGTAATCAGTTCAGTAGATCTGTTTTTTATGTAGAAACCAGAAGGGAAACCATCTCCATCGACTGATGACTTTTATATACACCTGGAATATGAGTATAAATTAAATTTCTGGAATTCTGGAGAAGCTATTCCTTAAAACTCACAGTGGTAATAGTAATATAATGATTTTGTACTACAGTGCTCTAAGAGTGGAGCTTGATTTTCTCCTCTCATTCAAAGCTGCAAGTGCTGTTTATCTGTTGGGGGTTTATCAGTTTTGGTGGTCTGCCAGGTCTTGTGCAGTTGTTAGGAGCTGCATCTTCTCTATAGCTTGTCTTGTTTTGGAAAGTCCTCTTTTTACCCCACTTATCCTCGTCCCTAGGTGGTCTTAATCTTGTCACAGTACTATATATTGAAGGATGTGAAACACCCACATATTCACACTAGGGGGCCCTATCCGTAGCACCTGGGGAGCATTTGAGGGTTAGGTGCCTTGAACAATCACACTTGGTCCAGGAGATCTAGGGTTAGAACCTTCACCCCTTGATTGTCCATTTACTCTTTACCGCTTATTCCCGATAGCTCTTCATCCAATGCTCTTTCCCGCAGGTTATCCCGACCACCTGGTCTTCTCCGAGTTCCGCCGCCGCTTTGACGTCCTGGCCCCTCACCTGACCAAAAAGCTCGGCCGCAACTACATCGTGAAGGACGAGAAGAGGGTGAGTGCCGGCGACTGTAGAGGTGGGAGGGGGGGGTTGGTTTTCAGAAAGGCGAGGAAGCTTTCCAGCTCGTCTCGGTGCCGTCCCGCGACTCCGCCACCATAACAGAGACATAAAGCCTACTTAATCAGGCCCATTGTGATGGCTTAATCCAGCCTCGCCAGCTGCGTTCCCCCCACTCGAATCGATAAGGGGCGCCGACAGGAGAAACGTATTAATTGCGCTGGGGCTCAGGGCTCCGCGAAAACGGCCCAAAACTTATTGTAATTATCAACTCTGAAAAATGTAGCCACCACCCGGGGAGCTCTTTAGCTGCCGGGGCCCTAATGATTTGCTGAGGCAAGCGGGAGCCGCTGTCGCGCGACTGTAGGTTTATTTGAGATCTCTCTCGTTTGTGTGAATTTGTGTGGCGAAAATAAACCTATTTTTATTTTTTTTCTTCTTCTTCTTCTTCCCGCCTCCCTTTTCATATCCTGATGAGAAGTGCGAGAGAAGCGAAGGTCAATTGTGTTTGAATTCCCTCTGGAAGGAGCCTCGCGAAACTCGAATGGTGGGAAGAAGAAAGAATGCACAAAAGCCGGCCCTAGCTCAGGCACGGAGAGAGAGAGAGAGAGAGAGAGGGAGAGAGAGAATAAGAATGAGAGAATGTAAGAGAGAGAGAGAGAGAGACCGGCTAAAAAAGAGCCAGAAGCTGATTTCCCCTGTGCCAGCGTCTCGCTGATGGGTTTCTGTGGAAACAGACTGGAACAATGGCCCCTTAGTGCTGTGGCGGGGGGGCCCTTACAGTGTAATCTAGATGGGGCCATTCAGCCCGAGTTCTCAAGACCTGTCTACACCAGAGAGAGAGAGTGGAAAATCGAGGTAAAGAGAGAGAGAGAGTTAGAAGTGGCATTCTCAGGCTTGTTTTGAGGCAGTGACAGCAGTAGGACGTTTAGAGGACTGGTGGCTCTACTCTGTTGGGACGTACGGTTAGTCTCCGTCTTGTTTATCTTCTTATTTATAGCTGGGTGTTCAGGCAGTAGAGGACTTTGCATGTTGTTGTTGATGTTTGGTTAGTACTATATAAATCACAGTACAGTAATGTAGAGCTTTGATGTATATTAAGACTTCATAACACATGCATATTGGGTTTTTACCATATTTAGCATATTTAAAACTCAGTACTTGAACATTTCTAAACATCTTAAGCCAGTTAGCCCAGGGTGAGGTTTTTTGATGCTGTATTGACACAGTTGGCCTTAAACTGCAGTGATAGTATAAGTAATAATCTTTCTAAACACAAGAAATTAGTCTATTGTTTGGATCTACTATTCCAATGAATAATAAATATAGTAATATATTAAATCCATTGACATCACTAAAACATTATTATCCCCAGATGTCATCTAATGTTACTCCTAAATACATAATTCTACTTTGAAGTAAACACAAATGCTGAATCCTAGTACATTATATTCGTGTATAGTATGTTATCTCAATGTGTGTGTATGTAGAAATAAATATCTAATAGAGACCTTCTAGCAGGACCCACACACAAAAGCATTTCTGAAATACATACTGAGTAATTCAGCAAAAGACTATGATCTGGGGTTGGAGGCGGGTATTTCAAGATTATTATTCTTTTATAAAGTACAGGTAAAGCAAATTCCAAACATATACTGGCGGTCCTATCGTTTTAGCTCTCCATGCAAAGGTATGTCTTAGTCGCTTACCTTAGTCGTTGTCACCAAAACTGAATTTTGAGTGAATTTTGAAATTTGAGTGTGTTAGAATTGGGTCAGAACTGCCCCACACAGCCGCAGTAGCCCACCCGCAACCTGTTGGCTGTTGACCCGTAGTGACTGCTGTGCTTCAGAATGAATGAGTCCCCAAAGTAAGTTGCAGATCATGTGGGACGTTTGTTGAATGATGGTTTAAAATCAGTACCGTGGTATCATTTGCATACAGGAATATCGTCCAACTCGTCCAAGTGCCATATATTTGTTCTATTTATAACAGTTATAACATCATTCCTAGTATTGGGACAAGGCAGAGGCCTATATAGGACCCTCATATATTTTAATCCTCTCAATCTTGCATATATATATATATATATATATATATATATATATATATATATATATATATATATATATATATATATATATCTCTTAGAGATGAAAAGATTGATCGCCAATATCGGTATCGGACGATTTTTAAACAAATGAGCCTAATTTCTGTATTTCCAGCTAGCATTTCATTAAAACCCCCTTCGGTCAGGTCCTTGCAATTCCTTTCTGAACCACTAGTTGGAAACACATACTCTTTCATTTTCCACAGACTGACTAAAGCAGCGGCCCCACGAGAATAGTTTGCGTTCACAGCATGTGATGTCCGTCTAGCTGTTTGTTGCCGTATGCGATACAGTCCAGGACGTTTTGTAAAATCAGAGCGTCTCATAGAGAACCAAGACAAAGACATTTAACACTACTAATCTGATACAGCTTAACCATCAGCAAACAGCAGAGCTAGCGCAAAACAAATAACCCAGAACACCGTGCAGACCAGATCTGACCGGTACGAACAGAACAGCAGCAGCAATTCAAGATCTACATTTAATGATTACAGTTTTTACTGAATTTATTTAATGAGCTTTTTTTGTTTTTATATTAAGGGTCTACATTGAATGATTGCAGTGTTGGTGATATTAGTTTGATTTACTTTGTTTATTTACTGTTTATTTTGTTAAAAATATTATGCTGTTTCTCATGAGCTCGTTGAAAATAGTAATAAACCAGTTTAGACCATCATGACATGATTCATGACTTGCTTGCACTAATAACTACATATAGCCCTGCCGTGGCATTTAGCCCCGCCCTCTATCAATATCGGCTATCAGCCAATCGTGCTGAAAGGTAATCTGCGATCGGAATTGGCCTCAAAAACACTGATCGGTCCATCTCTTATATATATATATATATATATATATATATATATATATATATATATATATATATATATATATATATAATATCAGCTATTACTTGCTATACACATTATATTGTGTCCCAAAGTATGAAAAGGAAATGCTTTGTAAGTTACTACAATTATTATGTTATACTATATTACTGTTGTACAGTTATTATTGCCTTATAAGTTCCATTAATGCTACTTAATAACAGTTGTTATAACTGTAACTAAGACTAGTTTAGAGTACATATTATATTGAAGATACCACAATACAGACATGATCTTTGAAGGTCTGACAAAGGACTAACTCAACCAGCAAACACACCCTATTTAAGTCCAGCTGACTACAGGTCTGACTGGCCCCGACCTGTATGGCCAGGTCATTATCTCCTGGGCTTGGGGCAGATTTCCTTGGGAGGTTCAGGCCATAAAACACAGGATCTACTGAGCCATAAACTTTGACGGTCATCTACAGCCTCAATTTAGTCAGAGGCCATAGTATATAAGAAATATTTTTAACACAGTGGTTTGAAATAAAATCTCTCCAACTTATTTTAAAAAGCCCCGACGCCAGTACAATGAAACTTCACAACATCTTCAAATTGGTGGTGCCGTTAATTGTTCATTTGAAAAGAAGGGAACATAAAGTAATGTAATGTGTGGTTTTCACAGGCTGTAGAAGAGCTGCTGGAAGCTCTGGACCTGGAGAAGAGCAGCTATCACATGGGCCTAAGCAGGGTGAGTATCTTGACCTATTATACACTGCTTCAACCTCCTCAGCAGGGCCAGCGCTAGATTTTGTCTTTGCCCCACCCAATCGCAGTGCACGCAACAGCTATTATCTCTCCAACCTCTGAACCAATCACAAAAAAGGCATTTTGCTGTGCAGTGTGTAGATATGCCCTTGCTTATTTCTGATTGGCAGTCTTTACTTTCAATACAAGTCAGTGGACCAGAGGGAGGACAAAACAGTCTTTACTTTCAATGTAAGTTAATAATAAGAGGTTTTATTTCTGATGATTTTGGAGCATTTCTATTGGTCCAGTCATTATAAAACTTTTACCAGACATAAAGAGCAGCTGTTGTGTTCAAATAATACACAAAATAGACTAAAATGTAGAAAGATGTTTTTGGACATGGAAACATAATAATTATTTACATAATATTGTTTTTTGTATGGCTAAAACAAGGTGACTGTCGTGAGATTGTTACTTTCTTTATAATCTTACTAGTTACAAGGTGGGCGGCCCATTTAGTATCTCTCAGCAAAACCAGCTGACGCCAGACCCATTTAATTTTAATCCCATATAATAAATCAGCTGCTGGTTCCCAGTGAGTCGCTCACTCACCCTCTCGGCTGAAATGACATATTTATCAGCGGGCTGGTTTTGCCTCCCAGCTGGCGGCTCTCAGGCCCTGTGTTGCGGGTTTTGCCAAAGAGATGCAGCATCCTTCACCCGCGCAGCCGTGGCATAATTGTCCCGCCTTTGTGCCGCAGTCATTGTGCAGGCTGTAGCTGGCTGACGATGGAGCTCTTGCCCTGCCACTCGGCCGCTAATCACAAAATAAGCAGAGCCTGCCCGGCGGAGGCCTTAATCCCATCAGCTGGAAAGAAGCCAGGGAAACGGTGGCGTGCAAACAAACTCCAGCCTCCTCCGTTCCCAGATGTTCATGGATTTCTTGGACGGTGTTATAACTTCGGAATGCGCAGTAATTATCCGGAGGCAGCCGTGGCCGGCCTTCAGCGTTTGAAGGAGGAGTGAAGTTCTTGTAGGTGTACATCAAACTAATACTCTGGTATGTTCTGTGTTCGTTAGTATGCGGTTGAGGATGGACAGTGATTTTGAGGCCTTTCCCTGTGTTCTATAATAGAAGGTAATGTGCAGGTGCAGAAAGCAGCTACTCATTCGGTTTCTAGTCTAAGTGTCTTTTGAGTCTTTTGAGTTGAAGGGGTTTCAATTCTCTACTAAGCACTCAGCACCGTCTCAAAGTTCTTGTCCATGGTAGTCAATGATATAGTATTATAGAAGCCTATTATACCAGCAGGCAGAGAAGAAAATTGTCAAAATAATAACTTTAGAGGGAGGACAAAAACAGTCTTTACTTTCAATACAAGTCAATGGAACCAGAGAGAGGACAGAAACAGTCTTTACTTTCAATACAAGTCAATGGAACCAGAGGAAGGACAAAAACAGTCTTTACTTTCAATACAAGTCAATGGAACCAGAGGAAGGACAAAAACAGTCTTTACTTTCAACACAAGTCACTGGAACCAGAGGGAGGACAAAAACAGTCTTTACTTTCAATACAAGTCAATGGAACCAGAGGGAGGACAGAAACAGTCTTTATTTTCAATACAAGTCAGTGGAACCAGAGGGAGGACAAAAACAGTCTTTACTTTCAATACAAGTCACTGGAACCAGAGGGAGGACAAAAACAGTCTTTACTTTCAATATAAGTCAATGGAACCAGAGGAAGGACAAAAACAGTCTTTACTTTCAATACAAGTCAATGGAACCAGAGGGAGGACAAAAACAGTCTTTACTTTCAACACAAGTCACTGGAACCAGAGGGAGGGCGAAAACAGTCTTTACTTTCAATACAAGTCAATGGAACCAGAGGGAGGACAGAAACAGTCTTTATTTTCAATACAAGTCAGTGGAACCAGAGGGAGGACAAAAACAGTCTTTACTTTCAATACAAGTCACTGGAACCAGAGGGAGGACAAAAACAGTCTTTACTTTCAATATAAGTCAATGGAACCAGAGGGAGGACAAAAACAGTCTTTACTTTCAATACAAGTCAATGGAATCAGAGGAAGGACAAAAACAGTCTTTACTTTCAGTACAAGTCAATGGAACCAGAGGGAGGACAAAAACAGTCTTTACTTTCAATACAAGTCAATGGAACCAGAGAGAGGACAAAAACAGTCTTTACTTTCAATACAAGTCAATGGAATCAGATGGAGGACAAAAACAGTCTTTACTTTCAATACAAGTCAATGGAACCAGAGAGAGGACAAAAACAGTCTTTACTTTCAATACAAGTCAATGGAATCAGAGGGAACCACATACTAATATAAAAGCCCATTATTAGCAGGCAGAGAAGAAAATTAATAACTTAATAACTTATTTTCTCAAAATATTAACATACTACCTCAAAATAAGTGACTAGCTTTGGCAGAAATTACGGCCCAGTGTCTTGCAATTATGACTCATAGCTAATTTAAATGAACTAACTCATTATTCTTTGCTTTTGCTAAGCATATATTTTGAGCAAGTAAGTTATTTCACATTTGAGATACTAAGTCAGAATTGTAACTCCAAACTAATGACTTAGTATCTCATAATAATGACTTGAATTAAAGAAGCTTGAGTATTTTGTAAATATGACTTATTATTCCTGAAACTCCACCATGACAATATAATATAAAAAAATATATAAAAACAAATTTCATAAATAATCACTATCTTATTCAAAAGAATGGCTTGGTATTTGGTAAGAATGGCTTATTATCCTGTAATAATGAATTGCTTTCTTGAAATCGCTAATTATAATAATAATTTTAAATATATAATAAGGTTTAAATTGAACAAAAGATTATTTTGAGAATTTTATTTTCCTATTTGAGGTATGTAATAAATTGTAATGACTTATTAAGTCAAAATATTGAAATGAAATCTCATAATAATGATAAAATAAGCCCAACATATTTGATATTTTCTAAAATTAGTACTTTATTTACTGTTTTTATGGTTTTTATGATCTAAACAATTTTAATAATCTTTAAAGATATTCAGGCTATTAATGCTATAATAGGACTAGATACTTAGATATGTTTTAGATACTGAGTCAAAGAAAGTAATTCAATATTTTAGAAAAATAAGTCATTTCTTTGACTCTTTTGAGATGAAGACTTAAAAAATTATGACTTTTTTTGTATTTTAGTATATTTTCCTGAAATAATGACATAATTAAAAAAACAGGATTCTCTTTAAAATAACAATGTCAGTATTTTGGTGTACTGCTCATGTTTTGCTCTACTTTGGTAGGAATGGGTCTCAGTGTGCTACAGAGGTGTCAGATAAGGATTAAGTTGAGAAAAGCTGGAATAAGGTTCTAATAATTTGGAATGAGTTTAAGTGGCGTTGCTCTGCAGCGTGTCGTCGCATCAGCAGCCCTGCTGAGTGGCCATCATGCAGGCAAGCAAATCTTCTGCTGTCAGCGATTCTGCTGCTGCTCTCCCTCTGAGATAATCACTTACAATAAGAGATGAGGCTGTAATATACATTAAATGCTCATTGATTTGCTCATTGTGTTCAGGTTTGCGCCCCGATATTCCCTTGCCAAGTCAGCCGTGTACGTCCTGAGTCCCTGCTGTTTCATCTTTCATCAGTGCTTTGTTTTAAAGAATTCTTATAATATATATTCTTATAATATTATTTTAAAGTGAAACTCCATTTTCCCCCATTTTATTCCAGTTTTATTCCCAAAGTCATTCCGAGTGGTTTGATGTGAAATACTGTGTTATAGAAGAACTTATCGGTTCGCATTTCTTTACCGATGTCCTATATTATATTTATTATTAGCTATATTATTATTATTAGTTGTATATTTTGGCAAATAATTAGTTTATTTGAGCACTAAAAGATGCATTGAGGATGGCACGGTGGTGTAGTGGTTAGTATGGTGGTGTAGTGGTTAGTACGGTGGTGTAGTGGTTAGTACGGTGGTGTAGTGGTTAGTATGGTGGTGTAGTGGTTAGTATGGTGGTGTAGTGGTTAGTATGGTGGTGTAGTGGTTAGTACGGTGGTGTAGTGGTTAGTATGGTGGTGTAGTGGTTAGTACGGTGGTGTAGTGGTTAGTACGGTGGTGTAGTGGTTAGTACGGTGGTGTAGTGTTTAGTATGGTGTTGTAGTAGTTAGTATGGTGGTGTAGTGGTTAGTATGGTGGTGTAGTGGTTAGAATGGTGGTGGAGTGGTTAGTATGGTGGTGTAGTGGTTAGTATGGTGGTGGAGTGGTTAGTATGGTGGTGTAGTGGTTAGTATGGTGGTGGAGTGGTTAGTACGGTGGTGGAGTGGTTAGTACGGTGGTGTAGTGGTTAGTACGGTGGTGTAGTGGTTAGTACGGTGGTGTAGTGGTTAGTATGGTGGTGTAGTGTTTAGTATGGTGTTGTAGTGGTTAGTATGGTGGTGTAGTGGTTAGTATGGTGGTGTAGTGGTTAGAATGGTGGTGGAGTGGTTAGTATGGTGGTGTAGTGGTTAGTATGGTGGTGGAGTGGTTAGTATGGTGGTGTAGTGGTTAGTATGGTGGTGTAGTGGTTAGTACGGTGGTGTAGTGGTTAGTATGGTGGTGTAGTGGTTAGTATGGTGGTGTAGTGGTTAGTATGGTGGTGTAGTGGTCAGTACGGTGGTGTAGTGGTTAGTATGGTGGTGTAGTGGTTAGTATGGTGGTGTAGTGGTTAGTAAGGTGGTGTAGTGGTTAGTACGGTGGTGTAGTGGTTAGTACGTTGGTGTAGTGGTCACTATGGTGGTGTAGTGGTTAGTATGGTGGTGTAGTGGTTAGTATGGTGGTGTAGTGGTCAGTATGGTGGTGTAGTGGTCAGTACGGTGGTGTAGTGGTTAGTATGGTGGTGTAGTGGTTAGTATGGTGGTGTAGTGGTTAGTAAGGTGGTGTAGTGGTTAGTACGGTGGTGTAGTGGTTAGTACGTTGGTGTAGTGGTCACTATGGTGGTGTAGTGGTTAGTATGGTGGTGTAGTGGTTAGTATGGTGGTGTAGTGGTTAGTACGGTGGTGTAGTGGTTAGTAAGGTGGTGTAGTGGTTAGTACGGTGGTGTAGTGGTTAGTACGTTGGTGTAGTGGTCAGTACGGTGGTGTAGTGGTTAGTATGGTGGTGTAGTGGTTAGTATGGTGGTGTAGTGGTTAGTACGGTGGTGTAGTGGTTAGTATGGTGGTGTAGTGGTTAATATGGTGGTGTAGTGGTTAGTACGGTGGTGTAGTGGTTAGTAAGGTGGTGTAGTGGTTAGTACGGTGGTGTAGTGGTTAGTACGGTGGTGTAGTGGTCAGTATGGTGGTCTAGTGGTTAGTATGGTGGTGTAGTGGTCAGTATGGTGGTGTAGTGGTTAGTATGGTGGTGTAGTGGTCAGTATGGTGGTGTAGTGGTCAGTATGGTGGTGTAGTGGTTAGTATGGTGGTGTAGTGGTCAGTATGGTGGTGTAGTGGTCAGTATGGTGGTGTAGTGGTTAGTATGGTGGTGTAGTGGTTAGTAAGGTGGTGTAGTGGTTAGTATGGTGGTGTAGTGGTCAGTATGGTGGTGTAGTGGTCAGTAAGGTGGTGTAGTGGTTAGTATGGTGGTGTAGTGGTTAGTATAGTGGTGTAGTGGTTAGTATGGTGGTGTAGTGGTTAGTATGGTGGTGTAGTGGTTAGTATGGTGGTGTAGTGGTTAGTAAGGTGGTGTAGTGGTTAGTATGGTGGTGTAGTGGTTAGTATAGTGGTGTAGTGGTTAGTATGGTGGTGTAGTGGTCAGTATGGTGGTGTAGTGGTCAGTATGGTGGTGTAGTGGTTAGTATGGTGGTGTAGTGGTCAGTATGGTGGTGTAGTGGTCAGTATGGTGGTGTAGTGGTTAGTATGGTGGTGTAGTGGTCAGTATATTGGTGTAGTAGTTAGTATGGTGGTGTAGTGGTTAGTATGGTGGTGTAGTGGTTAGTACGGTGGTTAGTATGGTGGTGTAGTGGTCAGTATGGTGGTGTAGTGGTTAGTATGGTAGTGTAGTGGTTAGTATGGTGGTGTAGTGGTCAGTATGGTGGTGTAGTGGTTAGTACGGTGGTGTAGTAGTTAGTATGGTGGTGTAGTGGTCAGTACGGTGGTGTAGTGGTTAGTATGGTGGTGTAGTGGTTAGTACGGTGGTGTAGTAGTTAGTATGGTGGTGTAGTGGTCAGTACGGTGGTGTAGTGGTCAGTATGGTGGTGTAGTGGTCAGTATGGTGGTGTAGTGGTTAGTATGGTGGTGTAGTGGTTAGTATGGTGGTGTAGTGGTTAGTATAGTGGTGTAGTGGTTAGTATGGTGGTGTAGTGGTTAGTATAGTGGTGTAGTGGTTAGTATGGTGGTGTAGTGGTCAGTATGGTGGTGTAGTGGTCAGTATGGTGGTGTAGTGGTTAGTACGGTGGTGTAGTGGTTAGTATGGTGGTGTAGTGGTTAGTATAGTGGTGTAGTGGTTAGTATGGTGGTGTAGTGGTTAGTATGGTGGTGTAGTGGTCAGTATGGTGGTGTAGTGGTCAGTATGGTGGTGTAGTGGTCAGCACTGTCTCCTCACAGTAAGATGATCTGGGTTGGATTCCCGGTCCGGGTGGTTCTGTGTGGAGTGTGTATGTTCTCCACGTGCTTACTCTGGTTTCCTCCTACAGTCCAAACACATGCATGTTAGGTTGATCACTCACTCTAAATTGTCCGTAGGTGTGAGTGTGTGAGTGAGTGTTGGCCATGTGATGGACTGAAAAAACTGTCCATGAAGTACCCCGCCTTCTCCCAATGACGCTGGGATTGGCTCCAGCCCCCCCGTGACCCCGGCTAGCGGGATTAAGCGGCAGATAATGGATGCATGGAAGATGCATTGATACTACAAGTCTTTTGTGTATAATGCCTGTATAATCCAATATTATTTTAAAGTGAAATTCCATTTACCAATTTCCAATTTTCAGAAACTTCAACAAAGGCATTCCAAGTGGTTTGATGTGAGATACTGCATTGTAGAAGAACTTACCAGCTTGCATTTCTTTACAGGCATTCATGAGCCGTGTCTGTATAATCAAAAAAAAAAAAAAAAAAAAAAGGAAAAAAAGCTTTTGGGACTGTTTTGCTGCACAAAACCCCAAAATCTCATAGCCCATTTTCTCCTAATTTCCAATTTTCTGGATATTTAACAAAGTCATTACGAGTGGTTTAATGTGAAGTACTGTATGATAGAAGAATTTACCAGCTTGCATTTCTTTACAGGCATCCTATATGACTATATAGCTATAAAACTACTTATATAACAATAAAACTACTTTATTTTGTCTCCATAAGAAGCAGTGAACCTACAAGTGTTGACTGAGGGTTTATGGGGCGTGTCTGTATAATAAAAAAAAACCCTAACAATCTCACAGCCGTTTACACTGTATGTAAATTTCATAATGAATGAACCAAAGCAAGTCCAAAGTCCAAAAATGCTTGAAAAAAATCTGCTTCCATCCACTTACATTAAAACTAAGGCAAGATTTTTTTTGTGTTCTCCTGTAAACGAGACATGGGTTTGCTTCGACAGCGACAGTGTGTAATATTCATTAATATTCATTCATATTAATATTCGTAATATTCAAGCTCATTGTGAGATGGTTGTAGGAAATAATAAGAAAATCTGATTAAAGTTTCTTACTGTACCGGCAGATCCTTTAACTTTTCAGGTGTTATTTTGAAACAATGTAGATGTTGTTACTCAGAGCCAGTAAAATGATCTGCCTGTGCAGTAAAACACTTTCACTATATAAACTAGCTTCTAACTAAATATGAAATATTAGATACACTGTCATGGTATCTTTCACAGCAGTTCTGATGATTCAATTGTAGAACGTATTCGCCGAGTTCCCCTTGAATGAGGAGTAGCTTTTAAACAGTGATGAGTAATTAGACAGTGAGGTGTATTAAGATTCATTAAATTAATTAAAAATTCGATAAAGCTGAAAAATGTCATGATTGCTTATAAGAATTGACTTTAGTTTTATTTTTACGCACCTCTTTAGACGTCTTTAGACTCCCTAGTCTATAAAACCTCACTCCACATCCCGGCTGTCTGGTTTCTGTGGTCTGTGTGGAGTGAAACACATTTATACTCTACAGCGGTTTGGTTACTCATGTCTAATAGAACTCGTTATAATAACTGTGTGTCTGGGTTGTAGGTGTTCTTCAGAGCGGGGACGTTGGCTAAACTAGAGGAGCAGAGAGATGAACAGACCAGACGAAACATCACGCTGTTCCAGGCCGCCTGCAGGGGATACCTCTCCCGCCAGACCTTCAAGAAGAGAAAGGTACACCGCTCGCTGCCGGCTTTTCCAAGTCTGCGCCCACTTCCGGCAGGTCTATGTATCATCACCGGATTGTTCAATCTCATGGCACTTCTACATCATCTGAAAACACCAGCTGCCCATCATTTGAACATGTGATGACGAATATAGATAGTACCAACGAACTTATAATAAAACATCACGTAAATTAACTTAAAAAAAAAGTAGATAATTGCATACACATTTGGTTTACTCAGCTTTAGTGTTTTCATTAATATAAACTTCTTGCCCTCCACAGAAATGAGGTGCTGGTGTTGATCGACACGGGTGTAGATGTTTTGATAAAGTAATAATAATGTTGAAATCTGAAATGGCTCATATTTGGGGAAAGTAGTGATACATCATGTATACATACAGTCTACATATAGAAATAGTACTGGTGCTTTTTATTACTCTATATATATTTTATTTATTTTATATTCTATCTTTTTTGTTGTAACTGTCCTGTTTTGTCCTATTCTTTGCAATATTGGAATAGCTACTATCTATCTATCTATCTATCTATCTATCTATCTGTCTGTCTGTCTGTCTGTCTGTCTGTCTGTCTGTCTGTTGGTCTGTCTGTCTGTCTCTCTGTCTCTCTGTCTGTCTGTCTGTCTGTTTGTCGGTCTATCTATCTATCTATCTATCTATCTATCTATCTATCTATCTATCTATCTATCTATCTGGCTGTCTGTCTGTTTGTTTGTCTATCTATCTATCTATCTATCTATCTATCTATCTATCTATCTATCTATCTATCTATCTATCTATCTATCTATCTATCTGGCTGTCTGTCGATCTGTTTGTCGATCTGTCTGTTTGTCGGTCTATATCTATCTATCTATCTATCTATCTGTCTGTCTGTCTGTCTGTCTGTCTGTCTGTTTGTCGATCTATCTATCTATCTATCTATCTATCTATCTATCTATCTATTTATCTATCTATCTATCTATCTATCTATTTGGCTGTCTGTCGATCTGTTTGTCGATCTGTCTGTTTGTCGGTCTATCTATCTATCTATCTATCTATCTATCTATCTATCTATCTATCTATCTGTCTGTCTGTCTGTCTGTCTGTTTGTCGATCTATCTATCTATCTATCTATCTATCTATCTATCTATCTATCTATCTATCTATCTATCTATCTATCTATCTATCTATAACTCACCAACCACACTGCTGTGAATAGGTGATTACAGCACATTATTAACATTTAAAACATTTGAAACATTAAAAATACCTTCAAATGGCATTAAAGTGGTGTTTAAATACATGAACAGCCAGAGATGTTCAGAAAATTGTTTCAGGTGGGTCTGAGTGGAGTCTTGGTTTAGAGAATACTCAAAAGTAAACCCTACTAAAAGACTTCCACTTTGTTGAAAATGAACAGAACTGAAGTGCTTCTAGGAACTGTGTTTTGTTTAGTCTATAGTATAAACTCACTAGCTAATCCACATGAAGTTGTATTGAGTTTTAACGGAACGTGATCTGTATCTCACTAAGGCTTTAACTAGACTAGCTGACAACTGCAGTAGGACTAACGCTGTGTTCTGTCCATCAGACTGGAGATTTGTAGGTAATGAAAGGCATGACACATTAACACTAATGCTGCTGCAGGAGAAGTAATAACTGTGCACTGTAGCGAAGTCAGCTTTCAAATGAAAGACTTATTCATTTACCGCGTTGATCGTTGGTCTGAATTTCATCAGACGGTTATATTAGCGCTTATTCAAACAAGTGTCTGTTGTGTCAACACCTGCTGAGGTGAAAAGACACCTGTGTGTATAACAACTGATACTTGTTGAACTGCGCCTTTATGAATTCCTACCAAGTCTATTTTCTGTGTTCTGTGTGGAGCGAAACAGGGAATTGGCCTGTATGTATTTATACTCTACTGTGGTTTGATTACTCATGTCTAATAGAACTCGTTATAATAGCTGGGTGTCTGGGTTGTAACTGTTTTACTGCATTCATTCTTGGTCCTAATTTAATCAGACGCTTATGCAATGAGGAAAATAAGTATTTGATATGTTGCAAGTTGTCCCACCTACAAAGAATAGAGTGGTCTGTAAATTTATCGTAGGTACACTTGAACTGTGAGAGACAGAATCTAAAACAATCCAGAAAATCACAATTTATTTCAATGTTATTGCATGAAATAAGTATTTGATGCAATAGAAAAAACAGAACTTAATATTTGGTACAGAAAACTTTGTTTGCAATTACAGAGGTCAGACGTTTTCTGTAGTTCTTGACCAAGTTTGCACTGCAGCAGGGATTTTGGCCCACTCCTCCATACAAATCTTCTCCAGATCTTTCAGGTTTCGGGCCTGTTGCTGGGCAACATTGAGTTTCAACTCCCTCCAAAGATTTTCTATTGGGTTGAGGTCTGGAGCCTGGCTTGGCCACTCCTTAGTTGCCCTGGCTGTGTGTTTTGGGTCATTATCATGCTGGAAGACCCAGCCACGCCCGTCACCAAGCAAGCAGCCTATTGTCCTGTAGCCCACCCCAGCCTTGTGCAGGTCTACAGTTTTGTCCCTGGTGTACTTAGACGGCTCTTCTTTGATCTTGGCCATGGTGGAGAGGTTGGAGTGTGATTGATTGAGTGTGTGAGTTGTCTTTTATACAGGTAACGAGTTCAAACAGGTGCAGTTAATACAGGTAATGAGTGCAGCCGAAAAAGGTGGAGCGCCCTCTTCAGGTTGGAAATGACCTCTGTGCTCTGTACCAGTCTGTCCTGGTGAATAGAGAGCTGAGCCAAAAGACAAATCTCTCAATTTACTGGTCAGTCTACGTTCCTACTCTCACCTGTGGTCGCGAGCTCTGGATCATGACCGAAAGAACGAGATCACGGATCTCCAAAATGAGCTTCCTCCACAGGGTGTGGGGTCTCACTCTTAGAGATAGGGTGAGGAGCTCGATTATGCAGGGGAGGCTCAAAGTCGAGCCGCTACTCCTCCACGTCGAGAGAAACCAGCGTAGTTTTTTTCATCTGGTTCGGCCATCTGATTAGGATGCCTTCTGGATGCCTCCCTTTGGAGGTGTTCTGGACATGTCCGATCTGGAGGAGACCCCGGGGGAACACCTAGGACACGCTGGAGGGATGGTATCTCTCGGCTGGACTAGGAAGGCCTCAGTATCCCCCTGGTGGAGCTAGAGGAGGTGGCTTGGGAGAGGAAAGTCTGGGTTTTTCTGCTTAGACTGCTACCCCGGCGACCCGGATCCCCAGAATAGCAGTAGATGATGGATGGATGGATGGATGGATGTGCAGAATAGGAGGTCTTCTAAAAGAAAAACTAACAGGTCTGTGAGAGCCAGATTTCTTGCTGGTTGGTAGGTGATTAAATACTGATTTCATGCAATAAAAAGAAAATTAATTATTTAAAAATCATAAAATGTGATTTTCTCAATTTTTTTAGGTTCTGTCTCTCACAGTTGAGGTCCTCTCCATTCTTTGTAGGTGGGACATCATGCAAAGTCGGCAGTGTATCAAATATTTACTCTCCCCACTGTATCAGCACGTATTCAAACAAGCGTCTGTTGTGTTAACACTTGCTGAGGTGAAATGACACCTGTGTGTATAAGAACTGATATATGTTGAAGTACACTTATATAAATTTCTACCTATGCTGTCCTGAAAGACTCGTGTAGGTGTTGCGTAGCCTCGCGAACGCTGCCCTTCAGGAAAGTGTTACGGAGCGCTCTCCTTTGTTTTTGGTTCTCGTGCTGTTATAAGGCAGAGCCGGGCGCTGAAACACTTCATATAAAGTGTTTCTAAATCGGATCATCCGCTCCCCAGCTTTCTGGGCCTGATGCATCCAGCATCCATCTGGATTAACTTCAAATGCCTGACACTTGCACTTCAATCACGGGCTGATTGGCCAGCCTGCCAAAAGAGGCATCCATCTCGCGGCAGCTTCTCGGAGCCTGTTATTGATCTCTCTCTTCAAAATGGCACCTGGCCATCTTTTATCAAGGGCTTCTTACGCACAGATCCTGCCAGTCACAGCTCCGTTCTGTGGATCTCTGCTCCAGTCGAGCAATTTTTATTTATTTATTTATTTTTTGGTCCAGCCATGACACATCATAATGAACATCAAGGACGCAGGCTCGAAGCGGCGGGACATCGCTTGAGCGCGTCGGGTTTTCAGTGGGGTTCAAATGTTGAGTTTAATTTATCGCTCTCGTGGAGCTCTTCTGAAGTTCCTGGACACAACCCGACCTTGCTCAAAGGTGTAACGGGCTTCTTTTCGTTCTCGGCCAGTTAGATCTGCCGGGAGACCCCAATTTATTGGCATCGTCATTGACCGATTGGGCGTCTTTTGGGTAGGCCAACGGAAGAGCGCCTCACAGGACCTTACAACGAGCTTCCTCCGCAGCCGGGAAGCAGAGAATCTCTGAGACTGGAGGGCCTGGAACCTGAGACTGTGGTGGATAGTGTGGTTACACAAGACTCTGAGCAGTGCTATCAGTTTCATTGCATTTACTGCAGCCTGGGGAGAGTGCACGGAGCGCGGACAACATCGGGGAAATTGCTTTGTGGTGGATTTATTTCATTGTATGCTTTTCAGAGGGTGTTTTTTTTCTTCCTTTAAGTAATTTCCCCCCCCGTTATTGATATTTCTATTATCTGTGTTCCTTTCCCTTTGTGCCACTGTGGAAGTAGCTTGTGAGTAATGCGCTCCGAGTTGGAATAGGGACACAGGGCGAGAACAAGGATGTGCAGAAGCTATTCTTCACAGAGGAGGTAGGCCTGGGTTGGAAGCTTTTACGGGTGGGGAAAAGCTGGAGGAGCGTAGAGGAGTCAATTACGGAGATGGATGTTTGCTTCCAGTCTGTTTGTAATAAGAGATGAGAGCATGTGGCTTATTGATCTAGATATGCGTGAAATGCTTTGACCTAAGAAAGATTCACTTACAGCCACTGGATTTCTGTCAGTAGCTGTCAAGGCCGAACTAGCGCGGTCAGTAATCGGATATATTCCGTGTTGTTATGTGATACTATTAACGAAGATCTTGCTACATGAAGGCAGGGATGGGTTAGTAAATCTAGAATGTTGTTCTAGTGATGTTGCTTTCATATATGCTGTCACAATTTTGACTCCGTTTGATGCAGTTCAGTGCAGTGCACAACAAACGTCAAATGTACGCAAGTTATCTAAAGACTGGTGTTGTTAACTTGTGCGTTAGGTGAGCCTGAGAACTGTGTAGACCAACCAGTAGGGTTCAGTGTGTACAAACCCAACCCTGGCCCTCATGAAGGCCACCAGACTACGCCCAATGTTCGATCCCAGTGGCCAAGCTATGGAGCAGCATTGGCTTCAGGACTTGGGCACTCTGAAAAGACGTTTAATAGACTAAAGTCTGACACCTTCTCACATCTAAAGACTAGTCACAGACTTTTAGTCACAGACTAGTCACAGGCTATGATTTTGCAAAGACTGGGGGTCTTTCAGAGTCACTAATTACAAGACTGCTACTCGATTCCTTTTCAGATTATTTCCCATTTATATGATTGAAGCTAACAATATTCAGCTAAATGTACGGTTCACTGTAGCCCCGTCTGGCTGGGATTTGGAGGCTTTTAGCGAATGCTGTCCACCTTTTTTCAATCCACAGCTCACTCCACAGCTCCACCAGTTTCTCCTCCTTCTGTACAGTCCAGGAGAACCGGAGTGTACAAGCCCTTCCCGGACTCCCCTCCATGTCTAACTTCTTTACCCGCCAGACGCTCCTGAGCCCTCACGTTCCGTGTTGGAGGAGCTGCACGCGGGGGTGCGTTACTTGCTGCTTCCCGTGTGGTGGTTAAAAGAGCTCCCCTATTGGTTGTCAACAATATTCACGTGACTATTTGCGTGAGCCAAAACTTCTGACTTATGATAATATTAAACACGGTTTAATAGACGAGAACAAGACTGACTTAAACCTGCAGTCTAGACCACCCCACACTAAACCATTGAGACGATGCGAGCGTGTCTCAACTCTAGCAAGACTCTCATGATTTTATTCCAGCACTAGAAACTTGTCTACGACTGTAAAATCACTTGAAAATTGTTTGGTGTAAGGTCAGCATTACTTGCGGCTTTTGCTGGTGTGCCATCAGTGCCTGTGGGTCAGACGTCTGGCACGAAGACATTGCCAAAATATGCTGATGATAAAAGTGTTTTTTATATTAGTGAAGTTAGGAGCCACTGTTTTGATGGGTTTAGGTGTTACACCAGAAACCTGTTGCAATGCATCACTATAGTTACTATATTCAGTTTACAGTGTTCTAATGGATATTACAATGCATTATGAAACCTTTATACATCATACAGTCATATTCTCTTGCTTTATAACGTGGTCTGCGTTTAATGATCTACATATAATCAAGTATATAGGTTTATGCCAGGCATTATAAAGGAATATGCATGCTATGTAGTACCGTATAGGTGCATTTATAGATGAGGACTCATGACAGGTAATGCTAAACTTTACTATTAAAACTTTTTCAGCCCAACGAGAGACTTACACAACTTATATAAGTAACCAAGCAACTGATTACATGGAAAGAAGCCACAGTGCTACACTACTAATTACTACAAACGATCTTAGGGTGCTCCTTTCAGGGAACGCAGCTGACGGGGTGAAGCTTTCCTGTGTGTCTTTCTGTTTTTGCAGTCTGATTATTCTTTAGCAGCACCCTCGTCCTCAGTGCCCTCACTCTCAAATCTGTTATGTGTGGAATTTTCAGGCTGTTTGTTGCTGTTCGAGCTTCAGGGTTATTTTGCTTTGAGGTGCCTTGCATTAGCGACACTCTCGGCCCCTCTTCTCCGGAGAAGCAGCAGGCTTCTCTACCCCAGCTCTGCAGAGAGGAGAAGGTACTTGGCCTGTTTTTTGTTACACAGGTTCTGGACACGCTCTACTGTTCATTCTGACATGCACCCAGAGTAGAAGCCGTGTGCTTAGATGTCAGCTTGTTGTCTACTGATGAGCAGTAGATTTGGTAGTTCTCAAACAAAAACAAGCAATGAGGTTCAGAGAGGACAGTTTGGTAGTTCACCTTCCCAAACATGCCTGGCAGATGAGTTCACAGTTCATTGCTGCAGCTGTACAGGTTAAGACTATACCATGCAAAGTCGTATATCAGCAACATCCGTTGACTTCTCTGGGCTAAAGCTCACCTAAGATGGACCTACTCATTGGCATAGGAACCCGGGGGAATGGGGGGGATGTGTTCCACCCAATATCAGAAACAGGTAGAATTGTCTCACCCAAAAATTCAACCACAGAAACTGTTTAAAAACACTTTTTTTATTTTAAAAGCACATTTTCAGACTGCTGCTACACTAAATACGCGCAAATTAAATAAAATTAATGAATTAATAAATAAACAAAAGGATGCCATCGTTAAAAGTGCTGTCAGTAGTGCAGTATGTAATGCTCCAGAGGGTGCTGTTTGGGACACAGCCTTATTGTCTAACATTAATGTTAGTCTTGTCTAGTCAGAAAAACCAAAGAAAATAATAATTGTTTTGGTTATATATGTATATAATCCAGACATTGCATGCATAGTTTAAAAGTTTTCTGACAGCAGTACCATCTTGTGTGTATCTTGTTTATTTTTAATTTTTTTTTATTTTATTTTATTTTATTAACTCCTATAAAGATAGCAGTTATCCTCCCTGGTGTCCATCAAACATAAAAAACACATATACATTATACATATATATATAGTTTATAAAGTGATCTTTAATTGGATTTATCTAATAATAATCAGATGTACAGATAATGTTGTATTTTGTTTATTTGTTTGTAATTTACTGTAATTCAGTAAATGGAATACAGTGGAATCAGCTTATAGGTAATGTTTAGGGGATAGGGTGGGCTTTGATTCATATTAGCAAACATGTCCCCCCCAATGTCAAGCCCACTCCTGCGTCCTTGGACCGACTTCTTTAGGTTTTAGAAATACAGTTAACAGATGAGTCAAATCAGGTGAGCAGAGAAAATACCAAACTGTACTGGACACCAACACTCTAGGACCCAAGCTGTGCCCCCGGGGTTACATGAACAGCTTGAGTAAGTACCAGTAGGTACAAAAGGACTGAGAACTGAATGGAGTTGAACTGAGTAAATGTATTTGATTGACATCACTCTTGCTGCCGTTGCCATTTTGTTGACATATCACCTGTCAGTAACCTGGCAGCGACAACAGTGCCACTGATAGAACCACTGTTGGTACAGTACTAATAAGGATCCTGTCAGATAGAGGATCCTGTCAGTACTGTACGGTTCATGACTAGCATCGCAGCTGTCCGATGTCACATGAGGAAAGATGAAGACGAGTTGAGCTGGCCAAGGAGAAATCCTGGGATAGCAAGCATGAGCAGGAACGTTTTCAGTCATCTCCTCGTAACTAAGTACACTGTCATCAGTCTGTCACAGGTAGACCGTCAGGTGAAGGGATGCGTTCTGTAGCTTTGACCTTGATCCTTTTGAATGTTGACTTTGAAGATGAACTTGGAATCTAATTAGAGTTGAAGTTAGAACTATTTGCCATTTGTGTTGGCACACAGCAGTATTTGACCTCAGCATTGTTGTAACTTTGTTTGTGCTGTCAGAATAAGAAGGGAGAGAAAAAACATTTATTCTTAGGACTGCTGTACTGACGTTCTCTGAGCTTTTAAGCCCTGGTCTCAATCATGTCTCAGCTGCATTGTCTTTTATAGGCCTGCCTTCCTGCTCCTTTGGGCCCTTGTACACCTGGCTAAGTCGTTATCTCTTGGGCTTGGGTCTTGTTCTCGAATAGAAGTTCTTAAGATAACGTTGCAGGGCCTTGTTCTTGGGCCTGGAGTGGCCTGCCATAAAACCCCAAATGGGGGGAGTCACACAGCCATGATCTTCTCACGAGCTCTGCAGCATTTAGTGGACCCATCTGTAAACATACACTTTTACCAGATACTATGGTATATAAAGAATTCACAACAGCAGACACCCACATAAACACACACAGACACACTATTAAACACACACACTAGGGGTGGGCAGTCCTATTCACATTGCTAGGCAGCAGTTGGGGGTTAGATGCCTTGATCAAGGACACTTCAGTCATGTCCTGTTGGTCCAGAGAACTGAACCGGTGACATTCAGGTCATAAGGCCAGATCTTTAACCTTCAGCCCACGACTGCCCTTTGTTTTTATGTGTAGGTCTCATGTAAGCTAAGTTAACGTCACTGATTAATTCTATTAAACACAGAAACATGGCTATGCTTCATGGTATAGTTGATGGTACAAGTGACAGAATGTTATTGACACGTTTCTAGACGTAACCTTAAGTTAATGCTGCATGTCTGGATATGTTACCACCACCATTGATGCAAAGATTCAAAGATAACTTACTGACTCTGTATGGATCATCATCTCCAATTAAACTAATTTGGAAACCACTGGAAGGTATGAATAATACTTTTGGAAAGACACACCGGCTTTTTAGTATTTTGATATTGGCTAATCTGGACCCCTGATCTAGAGGATTGCTTATTTGACGGGGATGTCATGTTCCTTTTATGTATATGAAGACTTTTTATGTTCTATATCTGGGCTGATGCACAACTGTTTTAATCTGTTCAATCTGTTTACAAAAGAATAAGAAACTCTGCCTCTGCTGTCTTGTTTAAAGTCAAAGTTATTTATATTGATAAAGTAGATACAGACTTCTATTATAGGGATTCTTGGTAGTTTTTCTAAAACCTTCAAATTATAATATCGATATCGGAATTATATTGTATCGACCTAAATTAAAGAATATATCGCAATATGAATTTTGGGCATATCGTCCAGCACTATGCTTATGTAATGCCAGTAACATGGTCATGGGAGGCTTCTTCTAGGTTTGCGGAGGCCAGGTTTACCACACATGTTCACGTATGTGCTAATTTTTCCAAAATAAAAGTCTTGGAGACTCTTTTCAGCTGATCATTGTCTGTATTCCTCTCCTGTATGAACAGCTTCTCCGGTCAAATGTCTGAATCGTGAATGAAATCGTGAGGTCAGAGTTTAGTAGCCCTGCATTTGTTTGATTAGAGTCCAGTTGCCCAGCATGTTGAGCTGAAGTCTGTCTTTGCCTTTGATTACAAGCCTGTATGGCCTGTCCTGCAATCTGTTTAGGCTGCCGTCGGCTTTGTTTATTACGTCCCAGACATCGCAAGCAAGGCCTGTTAGGGACGCTCTCAGGCCGCGTCTCGCCTCGCTCCTCGCGTGCGGGATTATGCGAGCGTGCGTGTTAGCATGTTTCTAGCCTTTCATGCCGTGACAAATTGTAATTGGCTGAACAGGCTGCCTTCGGGGCAGACTTCACTTGATGCCGAGCAGCGTGCCTCTTTAATTGGGTTTTCACAAAATCAGTTGCTACTAGAGATGTCTGCGCACAAGCGACGTGTAAATGTTGCAAAACGCTTTAGCCGTCTGCCAAGACGCGCTGATGTTAGATTTAATTAATCAGAAGAGCTCCCAGCCTTTCTGTGCGTTCTCCCTCTGAAAAGCTGACGGATTTTGTCTGCCAGTTGATACAACACAGCCTGAAAAATCTACAGACGTAAACAAACAGATACTCAGACATAACACGCTCGCGTTATATAGCTTTTTGCTTTCTGTTCAGTTTATTGGGTGTTTCAAAAAACTTGCCAAGTTTACAAGAGTGCTTATATGCTATACTGTGTAAAATGTGTGGAACAGTCATATACAGTACAACCAGCATTAAAATGATTATTTCACAATGTGTTATTTCACCTGTTTTAGTGGACCTGTTGCTGTTTATCTACAGTGATGGAAGCCCCAGCTAGTGCTCAGAATCAGAATCTGACTTTATTGGCCAAGTATGCTGTGATGAGACACAGAAGCACATTCAGTGCAAGACTCATTCAGCCAAAATGCACTACAGAACGCCACAGGAGGTCCTTCCTACCATCAGACATTATAACTCCTCTCTTAACACACGACACCTCTCACATGTACAGTAATAACAATAGAACTATAATTTAATTATGTATGTAAGAACTCAAATGTACAATAACTTCTTACTTCTAAACTCTTACTGCTGTATACTGTATATCTGTACTTATTATTATATCCACAGTCACTTTACATTTTATTCTTCTATTGTATTATAAGACTTTATATATGTGTACATATTGCAAATTTCTTTTTTGTTGTAAATTATTATTAGAGTGTTTATTCTTCTACATAACCGGCTGCTACTGTAATATTTGCAATTTCCCCCTGGAATCAATAAAGTGTTTCTGATTCTGATTCTGATTCACACATAAACTACCGCTCAAAAGTTAAGGATCATTTTAGAATTTCATTTCATGCTATTTTAATGCAATTCACAAACAATATCATCCATTTCACAAATGTATCAGATGATTTTTAAAGAATAAAAATGTTTGTATTAAAGTCTATTTTTGAATAGAGGCTTATTTTGCATATAGTCCTATTATCAGCAATTCTCAGTCCTCTGTCTAAATCTCCTGGTACGGCCACCAATCCAAGTTAAGGATGTTATTGGACTAATTGGTTGTTAGGACACTCTTGCTCAATTGTGATCACAGCTGAAAAACATTCTACTAATAAGTGAGTATAAAAGGGAACAACATTCTAGGTTAGTTTAGTATCTGAAGATCAGCAGTTGATGGCTTGCTGACCGACTCACAATGACCAGAAAGAAACAACTTTCTTTAGAGACCCGTCAGTCCATTGTTGTGTTAAGGAAGAAGATACTCCATTGAAAACAAGAACATTTCACTGTGATCCCAAACTTTTGAGCGGTGGTGTACAAGGAATTTGTGTTTGGTTACAGTAGCTCACAGTGCACGATAACACACACACACACACAGACACACACACAGACACACCTGTAAACTTAACATGTGCAGAGTTGTATATTAAAAGTAAAGTGCTGAGTGCAGCAGTAAAGGACAGTACAGACTGAATTAAATAGATATAAATATGGAGAACAGAACAGTCACTGGTTGAGACAGTGGTACAGAGTGTTCTGAGACTCTATCAGATAAATAAAAGTGCAGTACAGAGAAAGAGAAGTGAGAGAACATCTGGATATGGATGTACGTATGTAGTAGACTGTACAGAGAACGAAGAGTGAGAGAACATCTGGATATGGATGTATGTATGTAGTAGACTGTACAGAGAAAGAAGAGTGAGAGAACATCTAGATATGGATGTACGTATGTAGTAGACTGTACAGAGAAAGAAGAGTGAGAGAACATCTGGATATGGATGTATGTATGTAGACTGTATTCAGAATGTAGTGTGTAATGTTCAGCTGTTCATGAGTGTGATGGCATGTGGGAAGAAGCTTCTCTGTATTCTGGAGGTCTTGATCCTCAACTGGCTGAAACGCCGACCTGAGGGAAGATACTGGAACAGGTGATGTCCAGGGTGTGAGGGATCATGGACAGATGCATTGAGTCATTCTTCCAGAGTCATTTCTGAGAAGGTCCACTGAGGTGCAGTTGCACTAATAGCACTCGTTTATAAAAACTCATTCCAGTGGTGTATATAACCTATATGACCTAGCATCTTCAGAGTACGCTCACCACACTTAACATATGGATTATAGTGAGTATACTTCGTGGCCTGGCATTTTTTTTCTTGTCCTATAAACAAGCATATCCACATTGTATTTGTCCCAATGCCAGAATCACTTGTCTGAGAAGAAACCGGTCAATAGCATTAGCAAATGGTGGCTATAAATCTTCCCCTGCTTTTCTGAGGTGGCACTGGGTTACCAGCTGGAGTGCTAACTTGCAATAAAAGCCATAAAAGCCATAAAGTTAACGATGCTCCAGTTTTTAATAATATAAAAAAAAAAATAATGTTATTAGAAATACACACCCATGTTATGGTTCTTTGTTAGCGCTCACCTGCTCAATTTCATCCCTCCAATTGGGAATAAATTTCCATCCATTCCATTCCATCTTAGAGCCCAAGTTGGCGTTAGTCTTTGGATTAAAAAAAAATGATCTGACCAATCAGCTCGCAGGAGATACATCTGCAGGTCCACCGTGTTGTAGAAGTCGAGATCCACTTATAAGCAAATGCATGTTTACTTTCATGATTGTATTTGCCATAATGCCCCTATTACCCAACCAATTTTCACCAAACTTGTTAACATCTTCATACATAGAACAATCTGGGTGGTTCTGGCTGAAAATTGGTTATTGGTTATTGTTGAATATTGGTTATCATGATTATTATATCAGTGCAGTCCCTGGTATCAGTATGTTGGAGGTGTGTGTTGCAGTGCCTCTGCAGCAGTGGAGCTCCCCTCTGCAGTGCAAAAAAGAGCTCAGTCAGGGCATCCGCTGCAGATCCACCCCTAAACTCTCCTCTCTATCCGTCTCTCCTCTCTTTCCATGCTGAACAGGTCCAGGATCTGGCCATCCGCTGCATCCAGAAGAACATCAAGAAGAACCGGGGCGTGAAAGGCTGGCCCTGGTGGAAGCTCTTCACCACCGTGCGTCCTCTTATCGAGGTGCAGCTGACGGAGGAGCAGATCCGAGGCAAAGATGTGAGTCCGTCCTCCTATCTGTCTGCGCGCCTTTTTGTCTGTCAGTATCTGTTATCGTTCTTCCCACACTGTCACTCTCCAGACCTGTGGGCCTGGTATCTGAAGCTTCCTTAAAGCTATCTGCCTGCCAGACGCCAGGTACGAACGACTTTAGTGATGACTAGAAATACCCAGACGAACCCCTCCCCGCCTCCCAGCCCCCTCCCGTTTCACTACGTGGTGCGAATTCCTCGTCGTTCGCTTTCGGGTTGATGTAATCTAACAGCTTTCGTGTCGGATCAAGCCGGCATCGGAGACGTCTCTTTGATTTCGGCTCCCTCAACGTCCCGGTCCCGAACCGCGCTCAAAGTCGTCCGGGCCTGAAAGTCCGCAGGTGGGAGGCTGTTTGCATTAGCCGAGGCTTCCCAGCGGCACGCTTCTGTTTGAACAGTAGTCGGAATTCAGATACAGCCACATGATGAAACAGGGCCTTCAGCTCTGAGGTGATGCCATCTGTAGAAGGACGCATTGGGGGGGTTGGCTTTGATCAGTTCAGGCTTATCTGTCAAAGTTTATTGTTCTTCATCCAGCTGAAAAGAGGCTTGGGTCAAAGGTCACGTGTGTCTGGTTTACTTGACTTACAGCCGGTGAGGTGAGGCGTATCCCGGCTGAGATGTAACATGTGCTTTCTGGAATTGCAGGAGGAGATCCAGCATCTCAAAATGAAGCTCGAGAAGGTCGAGAAGGAAAGGAACGAGCTCAGGCTGAACACAGATCGGCTGGAGAGCAGGGTAAGAGAACAAGTGGTGCCTGTGATACTTTCATTGTTGGGTTACGGGGGAAGATCTTGTAGCCTTAGGGTTCAAGGAGCCCCTATGTTGGACAATAGCGACCAGAATGAGTCACATTATTTGAATTTAAGAAATGAAATGGTATATAAGCTCATCTATCACAATATATATTTATCAGTGGGCAGTGTAGAGTTTCTTACCTGCCTGGTCTAAAGAAAGGCTGCTACATCCAGCTGAGGGCAAAGCTCCATGATGCCCTGGCAGAGGGTCTTAGCAGACGAAGCTAGCATAGAGCTTGTAGTACATAGCATGCATTCCAGAATAATATTTTACTCTTGTAGCTTTATTGGAATTGAATTTCAACAAAATACAGCAAATTTATTAGGTTTGCCATACGTTGATTAGCTGTTCCCTGTTAGATTACATTATAATTTAAAAACTTTATTATGTCATATTGCTTTCCTAAAACTAGCTTAACAGGAAGCACATCAACAAAATAAGTTTGAATCTGAGGGTTATAACCAACAACCACAACAACAACAAAATTGGTAGCTTTTTAACTATGTAGATCACAATACTGCAGGCTAACAAACCACAGCTGGTCAAATAACTGCTAAGTTAAAGTTAGTTGGTTAACTAGCTAGTTGATCAAAATGGTTACCAGCAAATAAGCAATGTTATTTGTTAAGCGTTGGCCCTGTTGTTGGGAGACCACAAGTTCACACCCCAGTGAGGCCACAGCTGTATTGGGCTGTGAGTCCGAGAGAGCGTAATTGATCTTACTGTTGATTCTTACCAAAGTCTACCAAGGAGGAGCTGTTCCCAGCTGTTCAGCCCTTTCATTTTTTCATTTGTCGATTGAAAGAGTTGGTTGGCATGATATCATTTGATGCCATCAGCTGAAGTTGCTTGGTGGTCACCATGTAATCCTAGCCTTATAGTTCGGGGCAGCTTTGGTAGCCTTATAGAAGGTCACCAGATCGATCCCCGGGACCGGCAAGCCACCACTGATGTGCCCTTGAGCAAGGCACTTAACCCCAACTGCTCCCCGGGCGCCGTGGATAGGGCTGCCCACCGCTTCGGGCACATGTGCTCACTGCCCTCTAGTGTGTATGTTCACTAGTGTGTGTATATGTGGGTGTTTCACTGGGTAATGGCAGAGAGGTACAGGCAACTGAACGCCACAGAGCAGGAGTGTTCTGTTGTGACTGAGTCGCATGTTTACGCCGCTCCCTGCAGATCACAGAGCTGACCACGGAGCTGACGGATGAGAGGAACACTGGAGAGTCGGCGTCTCAGCTTCTGGAGACCGAGACGGCCGAGAGACTGCGTCTGGAGAAGGACATGAAGGAATTTCAGGTAATGACCAGGCGATGCAGGCCTACGACTCTCGGTTTCATCCACAGCTACTGACTGTCACTGCAGAGGGTAACAGCTTCAGGGCAGCGCAGTGGAACTCTGCTTATTAGCCGTACTGAACATTTGCAGAGCTCTGAGGCAGCAAAGCTAGCCGTATACTTGCAACGGTGTACTCAAAGTAATGTCCTTGAAATTGCTTCCGCAAAGCATCGCTGAATAAATGTTTGAGCGTGGAGGGCGATCGCTCTGTTGTAATGATGCTGTCTGTGGCTACAGAACACTACATTGTGCTGCATGTTTCTCTCTGAATCCAGGCAAAGTTCGATGCCATGAAAAAGCATATGGACTCCATGGAGATGGAGGTGATGGAGGCACGGCTCATCAGGGCCTCAGAGCTCAACGGCGAGATGGATGACGATGATGAAGCTGGTATGCACGTGCATGTGGAAATCACACATTAATGATGAGCAGCCAGTCATGTGAAATATGGAGGCAGGCTCACCAAAAATAAACAAGAAAGTGTTCTACACTTGTAGAAAGCAAAGCATTTATTAGTGGTAGACGGTAATGCTGACATCACCGCCACTGTGCTAGTGCTTATTGCAGGAACAATGGCTTTATATTCTTCACTTATACAGTTTTAACATTGTGTGACACTTCCATGATGAATGGGCCAATAGAAATGCTCCAAAGTTGCATTGAAAAAAAAAAAATTCTCTCCCTCTCCTGTAAATGTACTATATTGGGGATAAATGGTTTCCTTTGGATGATATGTATATGTATAATAACACTGTCCATGTATATTTTCTATATTATTTGAAGCTGTTCTTTATATCGTCGCTGTCCATAGAAACACATATACCTCAATTTTTGGCGATTTTCATTTTTCTACATCTTGACTACATCATGAACTTGACACCTATCATTTACATTCTGTAGAAATTTTGTGATGAATGGACCAGTAGAAATGCTCCAAAGTTGCATTGAAAAAAAAACTAATTTAGCATTGACTTTTATTAAAATCAAAAAACATTTTGTCCTCTCCTGTAAATGTACTATATTGGAGTAAATGGTTTCTTTTGGATGTGTATATGATATGTATATGTATAATAACACGGTCCAAAGAAAAACATGTATTCCCATTTTTGGCGATTTTCATTTTTCTATATTATTTGAACATGACAGCTGTTTTTTATATCGTCGCTGTCCATAGAAACACATATATATTTTTGCCAATTTTCATTTTTCTACATCTTGACTACATCTTGAACTTGACACCTATCATTTACATTCTGTGAAAATTTCATGATGAATGGACCAATAGAAATGCTCCAAAGTTGCATTGAAAAAAAAACTCATTTAGCATTGACTTTAATTCAGATCAAAAATCATTTTGTCCTCTCCTGTAAATGTACTATATTGGAGTAAATGGTTTCCTTTGGATGTGTATATGATATGTATATGTATAATAACACTGTCCAAAGAAAAACATGTATTCCCATTTTTGAATGAATGGACCAATAGAAATGCTCCATAATAGCTTGAAAAACGTCTGGTTCCATTTACTTACATTTAAAAGTGAAGAAGGGTTTGGTCCTCTCCTGTAAAGACGCCTTTTTGGAGATGCTTGTTTTTATTGGACAGCGACAATACGCTTTGAAAGTTTCTTGATGAATGGACCAATAGAAATGCTCCAAAATTGCATTGTAAAAACTCATTTAGCATTGACTTTACAGGAGAGGGCAAAATGTTTCTTGCTTTCAATTAAAGTTCCTATATTGAAGATAAATGGTTTCTCCATTTTCACTTTTCCATATTATTTGAACACAGGCGCTGCTCTTTGTATGCTCTGATGGTCTCATAATGAATGGGCCAATAGAAATGCTCTAAATTAGCCTGCAATGAAAACCTTGTTTAAAAGGACATTAAAAGTTAAGAATGTGTTTGTCCTCTCCTGTAAGGCTACTATGTTGGAGATGATTTATGATATACACTCACCGGAGCATAGTATTAGGTACACCTACCTAGTAGAGCTGGGCGATATGACCTTTAAAAAAATCATCGATTTTTTCACAAAAAATCAGATTTTAGATTTTAATCGATTTTTTTTTTGCTGTTTGAAGACAGATGCTTTGCAGAGTCCAGGTGTCGTTAACAAAATGTATCGTTAAACTCATGTAGGGCTGCATCGTTAGGCTGGACCACAGGTCATTGGTGGTGGCATGATACGACACGTCCTCCTCCGGCTCTCTAGTGATTCTTAGGCGTGTGCTGTCATACAGTTGTGGCAACTTCTGGAAAATATTTGGTAGCGGCTTGGTAGCACGTACTGCTCTAAAACTTTTCCACCTGTCTGACTTTTCCACCGTATATATATGGGCGCCATGTCTTTTGCAATAAACATTGCTATAGAATCTGTGATTGCCTTCCAACATGGGCCATTCTTATCATACGGTTGGAAAACATGTCCGGGACGGTTACTGGCTGTATTTTGGGTGGTGTGCTAGCGGATCGGCTGTTTTCATTCCACTGGAAGCAGCTTTTCTCCCACTCCGCTGCATGCTTCTGTTTAAGTTGCTGGAATAAGGTTCTCGTGCTGCTTCATTTGGTTTTTAAACACACCTTACAGCAAGGACTTGTTTGGTCCATGTCTGATGCCACAAAACTGAACCAGTTCTAGATCACGGAAGAAGTTACTCCTTCCGTGGGGACAAATTCCAGCTTTCCCCCACTCGCTAGCATGTTGTTTATGTGTGTCTACGGCAAGCTCGCATGAGGGGGTGTGTGATAACTCTGAACTACGGAAGCCAAAGGGAGGCATCGGTGGCGAAAGGTAAAACTGAGAGAAAGCAGATTTTCATAAAAACACATCGTCCTTAACTGTAAATTTAAATTAATCGATAAAATCGATTAATCGACCAGCTCTACTACCCAGTATTTAAAGTCCACAATTTAAATTACACGTAAATGAGTGGAAAAACAGAGCAATTAGAACATGGTGGTTCAGAAATGAGATGATTCTGTAGCTATAAAGGCTTCCTATAATTAATAGGAACGTATTTGAGTGCTTGAACGTACAGGATCTCCGAGCGGAGCCTCACTGTTATAATGTAGTTAAATACTGCTTGGCCTTTTTTCCCCCATTCAGGAAGAACTGTCAGAGGAAGCAGAGCTCCATATCATAAAAAGCTGTCATTTCTCTGTGTACACACTCTGCACGCGCAAGCGAACATCTGTAATAGAGTAAAAAAGAAACGGACACTTTCTGTGGCGTCTGACGAGCCCACCGAGGCATGGATTCTCTAATGGGCTTCATATCTCAGGCTGATTTCAGAGATGTTTTGAAGGCAAACGCTTAGCGTTCAGTCAGATAACACCCACTGCATCTCTGGGGAAGTCTTCCTCCTTCCTTTTGTGAGATGGTGATGGTGGTGGTGGGACACAGTCTGATAATCTGGGCTGGAGATGAACTTTTGTACTTGGTGTTTAGTTTATTGAGAGTCAGTAGTAAGTTGGAAGAAGTCTGTGACTGCGCTGACGTGGTTATCTGTGATTTGTCTTTGTGTGAATGCGTTTCAGGCGGCGAATGGAAGCTGAAGTACGACCGAGCTATCAGAGAAACAGAGTTCACCAAGAAGAGATTACAGCAGGAGTTTGATGACAAGTTGGAGACAGAGCAACAAAACAAGAGGCATCTAGAGAGAAAAGTAGGTTTCTTGGTTCACATAGCTCATTAGACTCGCTAGACAACTTGCACTACATACTGCACCAGGAACCCACTGCCTGAGCACACATTCCCATTTTAATTTCAACCGAATCAACAAATATCAAAGTTCAGGTGTTTTTTGGCTGGACTTTATTCTACTTTTCACCTGTTTGACTGGTAGTGTACTAAAACGTTTGGCTGGTAGTGTATCTAAAACGTTTGCCTGGTAGTGTATCTAAAACGTTTGACTGGTAGTGTACTAAAACGTTTGGCTGGTAGTGTATCTAAAACGTTTGTCTGGTAGTGTATCTAAAACGTTTGACTGGTAGTGTATCTAAAACGTTTGTCTGGTAGTGTATCTAAAACGTTTGACTGGTAGTGTACTAAAACGTTTGACTGGTAGTGTATCTAAAACGTTTGACTGGTAGTGTATCTAAAATGTTTGGCTGGTAGTGTATCTAAAACGTTTGACTGGTAGTGTATCTAAAACATTTGGCTGGTAGTGTATCTAAAACGTTTGACTGGTAGTGTACTAAAACGTTTGACTGGTAGTGTATCTAAAACGTTTGGCTGGTAGTGTATCTAAAACGTTTGACTGGTAGTGTATCTAAAACGTTTGACTGGTAGTGTATCTAAAACGTTTGATTGGTAGTGTATCTAAAATGTTTGGCTGGTAGTGTATCTAAAACGTTTGACTGGTAGTGTATCTAAAACGTTTGTCTGGTAGTGTACTAAAACGTTTGATTGGTAGTGTATCTAAAACGTTTGTCTGGTATTGTACTAAAACGTTTGTCTGGTAGTGTATCTAAAACGTTTGTCTGGTAGTGTATCTAAAACGTTTGGCTGGTAGTGTATCTAAAACGTTTGACTGGTAGTGTATCTAAAACGTTTGACTGGTAGTGTACTAAAACGTTTGTCTGGTAGTGTATCTAAAACGTTTGTCTGGTAGTGTATCTAAAACGTTTGGCTGGTAGTGTATCTAAAACGTTTGACTGGTAGTGTATCTAAAACGTTTGGCTGGTAGTGTATCTAAAACGTTTGATTGGTAGTGTATCTAAAATGTTTGGCTGGTAGTGTATCTAAAACGTTTGGCTGGTAGTGTATCTAAAATGTTTGGCTGGTAGTGTATCTAAAACGTTTGACTGGTAGTGTATCTAAAACGTTTGTCTGGTAGTGTACTAAAACGTTTGACTGGTAGTGTATCTAAAACGTTTGACTGGTAGTGTATCTAAAACGTTTGTCTGGTATTGTACTAAAACGTTTGTCTGGTAGTGTATCTAAAACGTTTGATTGGTAGTGTATCTAAAACGTTTGGCTGGTAGTGTATCTAAAACGTTTGGCTGGTAGTGTATCTAAAACGTTTGACTGGTAGTGTATCTAAAACGTTTGACTGGTAGTGTATCTAAAACGTTTGATTGGTAGTGTATCTAAAACGTTTGGCTGGTAGTGTATCTAAAACGTTTGACTGGTAGTGTATCTAAAACGTTTGACTGGTAGTGTATCTAAAACGTTTGGCTGGTAGTGTATCTAAAACGTTTGGCTGGTAGTGTATCTAAAACGTTTGGCTGGTAGTGTATCTAAAACGTTTGACTGGTAGTGTATCTAATACGTTTGTCTGGTAGTGTATCTAATACGTTTGTCTGGTAGTGTATCTAAAGCGTTTGACTGGTAGTGTATCTAATACGTTTGACTGGTAGTGAATCTAAAACGTTTGACTGGTAGTGTACTAAAATGTTTGACTGGTAGTGTATCTAAAACGTTTGTCTGGTATTGTACTAAAACGTTTGACTGGTAGTGTATCTAAAACGTTTGTCTGGTAGTGTACTAAAACGTTTGACTGGTAGTTTACTAAAACGTTTGTCTGGTAGTGTACTAAAACGTTTGACTGGTAGTGTATCTAAATCGTTTGGCTGGTAGTGTTCTAAATCGTTTGGCTGGTAGTGTACTAAAACGTTTGTCTGGTAGTGTATCTAAATCATTTGGCTGGTAGTGTATCTAAAACGTTTGTCTGGTAGTGTACTAAAACGTTTGACTGGTAGTGTATCTAAAACGTTTGACTGGTAGTGTATCTAAATCGTTTGGCTGGTAGTGAACTATGGCTTTTTCAGGTGGTAACACTTCATTTGAAGCCCACATGACATTGACATAACTATGCCATAAACATGTGATGATGTGTGGTATGTGCTGTTAAGAGCTATTTCATTCATTCTAAGCAGGACTGTCTTCTGTAGAGCAGCTTAACTTCCCAGTGTCCTCTCTGTCTCAGCTTACTGACCTACAGGCAGATCATGAAGAGAGCCAGCGCTCTCTACAGCAGGCCAAAAAGAAGTGTCAGAGGCTCATGGCTGAGCTCCAGGACACCAAGCTACACCTGGAAGGCCAACAGAGCCGCAACCACGAGCTGGAGAAGAAACAGAGGAAGTGAGTTTCAAGTGGCTCGTGTAATGTTATATATCTTGATGTGCATCTGTTTACTCTCCTTCTTCTTCTTGTAGCTGCTTTTTGAAATACGTTTAGCTGCAGGTGTCTAGACAGATGGAGTTATACCACTGATCCTGCTGATGCCTCACACTGCTAACCAACGCTAGAAGTCAGTAGTCACCCAAAGAAAGCAGTCTGTATAGACATCCGCATGGCTTCTGTCTCCTCCACTGCTCACGGGGTTCATCAGTATTGTCAGTCCTAGAACAAATAGATTAAAGACGGACAGATGCTGTCCAGCTTCAAGGGCTCTGAAGAAGGGCTCTATGAGAGTCCACTGTGCCCAGCAGACCCACTCAATATCTCTCTGGTTGAAGAGCAGCCGTGGAGGGATGAAAGGGAAGACGACACATGTCAAGTGTAAGCGCCGCGCCGCTATTCAGATGAGCCGCCCTGAGCCCGCTTCCCAGGACAGTGGAGTCGAGCAGCGTGCTCGTGATTAGTGAGCAATTTTAAATTAAGAGCCCGCTGTTAACACCAGAGGTGAGCGCCCATAATGAGGTTGACATGAAAACAACTGCGGCGTGATGCTTCAGGAGGAGAGAGAGCACAGCCTCTCCAGTGAAGCTCTTATTTTCTGTTGTGAGGAGGAGAGTACATGGTGGGGTTTCCTGAGTGGGAGAGGTCGTGTGGTTCTCTGTAATTAGGATTAAACTAGTCCGACGTCTGTAAATATTTTGTTGCCGATACAGATTTTAAGAAAGTAACAAATCACAAAGTGTTATTATCAGACCGTGTGCTTGAGGAGAACTTTAAGTGTGGTTTATGTGTTGGGGACAGTTTTGATGGTCCACCAGGTGTTGCGGGTCGTTGTTATATGGCTTATTTTCTCTGTAGGTTCCTCCTTTCAATTTTTCTCTTTCATTTTATTTCTGTTTTTTCTATCCTTTTTCCTTTAATTCCTTTTGTTCCTTTATATTTTCCGTTCTTTTCCTTCCTTTTCCTTTTAATTTTTCTTTTCTTTCCTTTCCTTTCCTTTTAGTTATTTCTCTTCCTTTCCTTTCCTTTCCTTTCCTTTCCTTTCAGTTATTTCTCTTCCTTTCCTTTCCTTTCCTTTCCTTTCTGTTTTCCCCAACTTTCCTTTCCTTTCCATTTTTCCTCTTTCTCTTCTTTATTTTTCTTTTTCCTTTGACCTTTTTTCTTTTCCTTTCCTTTCGTTTTTTTTACTTTCCTTTTCCTTTGCCTTTTTCTTTCCTTTACATTTTCCTTTAAATTTTTCCTTTCCTTACCTTCCTTTCCTTTTCTTTCTTTTTTTTCAATTTTCCCTCTTCCTTTCCTTTCTTTTTATTTTTTTCTCTTCTTTTCCTTTAGTTTCCTTTCAGCTTTTCTTCTTCCTTTCCTTTACTTTTACGTTTTCCTCTTCCTTACCTTTCCTTAACTTTCCTTACCTTTCAGTTTTTCCTCTTTCTTTTCATTTCCTTTTCTGTCATTTTCTTTCAATTTTTCTCTTTCCTTTTCCCTTCTTTTGCTTTTAGTTTTTAATTTCCTTTCTGTTTTTCCACTTCCTTTCCTTTCCTTTTCCTTCCCCATTCTTTTCCTTTTCTTTCTTTTCCTTTCCTTTCCTTTCCTTTCCTTTCCTTTCCTTTCCTTTCCTTTCCTTTCCTTTCCTTTCCTTTCCTTTCCCATTCTTTTCCTTTTCTTTCTTTTCCTTTCCTTTCCTTTCCTTTCCTTTTCCTTCCCCTTTCTTTTCCTTTTCTTTCTTTTCTTTTCCTTTCCTTTCCTTTCCTTTCCTTTCCTTTGACTTTCTTCTTCCTAATGTGAGTGGATTATCTTACACTTATGCAGCTCGGATTAGATGCACATGACAGAGAAATGATCTGCTTTTGTAGATGTTAGTATTTTTTTAAGGAGGGTAGTAATTTCAGTGATAGTTTTGGGAATGTTGGAAGTGTTAAAATCAGGAATCTTTGTTTTCTGCTTTTGTTTTCTGACACTGTACATGTAAAACACCTGGTATGTGTGTGGGACAGGTTTGATCTGGAGCAGAACCAGGCTCAGGATGAAGTGCAGAGAGAGAAGAGTCAGCGGGAGAAGCTGGGCAGAGAGAAAGATATGCTGACTGGAGAACTGTTTACGGTCAGACAGCAGCTGCAGGTAAGTCGAGTGTGTGGAGTGTTGTGGGGAAACATTATGTATGCGGGGAAAAAGAGTTAATTTGGCCCCCAACCCCTCTAGGGCCGAAAGATTAATCGTTTAATATCGGAATTGCAGTTTAGAACTTCAGAACTCGTCAACAGGATGATGAATTTAGCTGATCATAAGCAACCAAACATCCATGTGCTGTGACCTCACAACCACGAATAGCTGGCATGCTGTGGCTGGAAATGAACAAGACTCTATGGGTAAAAAAGAGGGATAAGAAAAAACAACAAACAGATGAGTACAGGTCGAACCAACCCTACAGTCATGGTCGGGGGGTCTGTCCTGAGTCAGTGTATGCAAAACGGTGTCTGTTGGTTGAGCAAAAGTACAGTAGATTGGCATGTACTTTTCCATCCCATTCATTCTCTATGGAAAAACATTCGTGCATAAGATCAAAAAGCTGTATATAAGCATAAAGCACACAATCATACCAGACGATCTGGATGAGTTACGCAGTGAAGATCAGGCAGAAAGTCATCCGTCCATCAATTATCTTCCACTTTATCCCGCTAGACGGGAACACGGGAAGCCTGGAGCCTATCCCAGCATTATGGGGCAGGTCGCCAGTCCTTCGCATGGCCAACACACACTCACACCTACGGGCAATCCAGAGTGACCAGTCAATCTAACGTGCATGTGTTTGGACTGTGGGAGGAAACCAGAGTACCTGGAGGAAACACTCAAACACGTACATACACACTCCACACAGAACCACCCAGACCGGGAATCCACCCCGGACCGTCTTGTTGGGAGGCGACAGTGCTGACCACTACACCACCATACTAACCACTACACCACCATACTAACCACTACACCACCAAACTAACTACTACACCACCATACTAACCACTACACCACCATACTAACCACTACACCACCATACTAACCACTACACCACCGTACTAACCACTACACCACCATACTAACCACTACACCACCATACTAACCACTACACCACCGTACTAACCACTACACCACCATACTAACCACTACACCACCATACTAACCACTACAACACCATACTAACCACTACACCACCGTACTGACCACAACACCACCATACTAACCACTACACCACCATACTAACCACTACACCACTATACTAACCACTACACCACCATACTAACCACTACACCACTATACTAACCACTACACCACCATACTAACCACTACACCACCGTACTAACCACTACACCACCATACTAACCACTACACCACCGTACTAACCACTACACCACCGTACTAACCACTACACCACCATACTAACCACTACACCAATATACTAACCACTACACCACCATACTAACCACTACACCACCGTACTAACCACTACACCACCATACTAACCACTACACCACCGTACTAACCACTACACCACCATACTAACCACTACACCACCATACTAACCACTACACCACCATACTAACCACTACACCACCGTACTAACCACTACACCACCGTACTAACCACTACACCACCTTACTAACCACTACACCACCGTACTAACCACTACACCACCATACTAACCACTACACCACCGTACTAACCACTACACCACCATACTAACCACTACACCACCGTACTAACCACTACACCACCGTACTAACCACTACACCACCATACTAACCTCTACACCACCATACTAACCACTACACCACCATACTAACCATTACACCACCATACTAACCACTACACCACCGTACTGACCACAACACCACCATACTAACCACTACACCACCATACTAACCACTACACCACTATACTAACCACTACACCACCGTGCTAACCACTACACCACCATACTAACCATTACACCACCGTACTAACCACTACACCACCATGCCGCCCTGGCAGAAAGCAATATATTACAGCAATATATTATTTTTTTCCATAAAAGTGAAGAAGCAGTTGACATAAATTGCACTATTATTTGTTTTGATGAAGGTTTTTTTCAGCGCTGGATTACAAGTTACTGTCCTTCAACTTAAATTATAAACACACCGTTTTTAAATGGCATCTGTTTTTAACCTAAATTCACATTTCTTTTATAGATAACATTTCTTTTTTATTATTGTTTTTTTTTTATCAGCATTCTTATCAGGTTATGGTTAGTTTTTGTACCTCTAGTGTAGAATTAGTACCTGCAGCTGTGTGTTTGACTATTTGTCACCTCCTTAATCTCCCGGTTTCCCCTGTAGGATAAAGAGGTGGAGCTGTGTGGGGTGAACTTGAAGCTGGAGCAGCTGGAGGCGGAACTTCAGGACCTCTCCTCTCAGGAGTCAAAGGACGAGGCCTCACTGGCCAAACTGAAAAAGCAGCTCCGTGACCTGGAAGCGAAGGTCAAAGATCAGGAGGAGGAGCTGGACGAGCAGGCCGGAACCATCCAGATGCTGGAGCAGGTAGGAGGCACTGAAAAGGAAGCCTGAGGTTCATGTATTTGGAAAGAAAAATCATTTTAGAAGATCCTCCTCAAAAAAAGATGGGTTATTAAACTTCGTTAGGCAAGAACATATGTTGGAAGCTTGGAAAACATCTGCAAACAACATAGACTCAGACTCCACTGGGCTGGATTAGTCTAGAAAATACAGAACTGTGTTTGTGACAGGCCAAGTTGCGTCTGGAGATGGAGATGGAGAGGCTGAGACAGACGCACTCGAAAGACATCGAGAGCAAGGATGAGGAGGTGGAGGAGATACGACAGTCATGCAGTAAGAAGGTAAGGCAGTCTGAGTCATGCTCTCAACTCGAACCTCGTTTCTTCTGTTTTGTTTTGTTTTGATGCCACTCTCGATGCCTTTTGAGTCGCTGTGTTTCTTTCTTGAACGTGTGTACTGTGGAAGCCACCTGCTGAGCTGTATCTGTGTGTATGTGGTGTGATGCATCCCACAGCTGAAGCAGATGGAAGTGCAGTTGGAGGAGGAGTACAATGATAAGCAGAGGGTTCTCCGAGAGAAGAGAGATCTGGAGAATAAACTGCTCAGTGCTCAGGACCAGGTACAGTTCGGCGACTCTTAGTATTCAGAATATGGATCTTTAACCTACTGCATGACTGTCCCCAACCCACGACGTCTCTGTGTCTCTGTTTAAGCACTATATTCTTAGAATACACACTTTAATAATATCAGAATACGCTCTTGGTGATGTAAGCCTCTCTACGCTCTGTTCTCTTGAGCTGATCTGAAGGCCACATGAAGTTTGGAGGTCTGTAGTGATTGACTCTGCAGAAAGTTGGTGACCTCTGCGTACTATGCTGCTCCTCAGCATCCGCTGACCCCGCTCTGTCATTGTACCACTACTCGTCTACCACTTGTTGCTGTCGTTCCCAATCGTTCCAACACTAACAGTCGACTGTGGAATATTTAGTAGTGAGGAAATTTCATGATTCAGGTGGCGTCCTATCACGGTACCAGGCTGGAGTTCACTGAGCTCTTGAGAGCGAACCACTCTTTACTAATGTGTGTAGAAGCAGTCTGCATGACTCTTACACCTGTAGCCATGGATGTGATTGAAACACCTGTTGAATACGTTTGGCTATATATATATATATGTATATATATATACACTACCGTTCAAAAGTTTCGAATTTTTGAATTACTTTAGAATTTCTTCAAACAATATTGTCCATTTCACAATTAATGTAAGTGTATCAGATGGTTTTTAAAGAATAAATGTTTGTATTAAAGTCTATTTTTGTATAGAGGCTTATTTTACATATAGTCCTATTATCAGTAATTCTCAGTCCTCTGTCTAAATCTCCTGGTACGACCGCCAATCCAAGTTAAGGATGTTATTGGGATAATTGGTTGTTAGGACACTCTTGCTCAATTGTGATGCACAGCTGAAAAACATTCTACTAATAAGTGAGTATAAAAGGGAGAACAACATTCTAGGTTAGTTTAGTATCTGAAGATCAGCAGTTGATGGCTTGCTGACCGACTCACAATGACCAGAAAGAAACAACTTTCTTTAGAGACCCGTCAGTTCATTGTTGTGTTAAGGAAGAAGACACTCCATTGAAAACAAGAACATTTCACTGTGATATATATATATATATATATATATAAACCTAATTTCATGTGTATTGTGTCTCCCCAGGTAAGCCAAAGGGACGTAGAGACGGAGAGGCGTCTGAAGAAGGATCTCAAGCGAACCAAGGTCCTGCTGGCCGATGCCCAGGTCATGCTGGATCATTTGAAGAACAATGCACCGAGCAAGAGAGAGATAACTCAACTGAAGAACCAGGTGGGCTGTGAGCAGGAACTTGATTTGTTGGTTATTGTTGGATTGTCATAGTCTAGGATTGAATGTACACTTTTCAACACTCCCAGTATCTAAGTGATTGAAATCTCCGCTGTGTGATGCTCTTCGTCAGTTTTTACAGACCCACCATATAGTTCACATTCGTAGGTGGGCTGGGACTGGGATAGACCCAACGCGTGTGAACTCTGGGAGTTCCCAAGACCTGGATTTGAGTGCTGCGTGTGGGTTTGCAGGGTATGGAAGGGGGTAAGAGGGAAGTGGAGGTGTGTACATGACTGTTTGCTCTGTGTGTCGACAGCTGGAGGAGTCAGAGTTCACCTCAGCAGCTGCTGTGAAAGCTCGCAAGTCAATGGAGCTGGAGATTGAGGACCTACATGTACAGATGGAGGACATGTCCAAGGCAAAGATGTCTGTAAGTCAATTAGGGGTTTTTCTTTCTTTCAGATTTGGAGAATGTGGATAAAAACTGGATGGAGAATCCAGAAACTTGCAAACATATATACATTGGATAATGTGAAGAAGTCCTTCATGATGAAGGAGAAATGTGAAAGACCGTAGTGGAAACAGGTTGGTTTGTGAAGAAGTGATGGAAATGTTTCAGTTCCATCTGATTATAACAGGCATGATGTCTCATTGGCTGCTTCTAAACCACATATACTAAATAATACTACAGCAGTGAGACAACCTACTATAATACTTTCTCTCTACTACAATAGTATATGACCTGAGACAGACATCAGTGCTGCGGCTGTACTGCCCAGTGTATCTCTCTCTGTCCCTCTCTCTATGTCCATATCTCTTTCTCCCTGTCCCTCTCTCTATGTTCATATCTCTTTCTCTCTGTCCCTCTCTCTATGTCAATATCTCTTTCTCTCTGTCCCTCTCTCTATGTCCATATCTCTTTCTCTCTGTCCCTCTCTCTATGTCCATATCTCTTTCTCTCTGTCCCCCTCTCTATGTCCATATCTCTTTCTCCCTGTCCCTCTCTCTATGTCCATATCTCTTTCTCCCTGTCCCTCTCTCTATGTCCATATCGCTTTCTCCCTGTCCCTCTCTCTATGTCCATATCGCTTTCTCTCTGTCCCTCTCTCTATGTCCATATCTCTTTCTCTCTGTCCCTCTCTCTATGTCCATATCTCTTTCTCCCTGTCCCTCTCTCTATGTCCATATCTCTTTCTCTCTGTCCCTCTCTCTATGTCCATATCTCTTTCTCCCTGTCCCTCTCTCTATGTCCATATCTCTTTCTCCCTGTCCCTCTCTCTATGTCCATATCGCTTTCTCTCTGTCCCTCTCTCTATGTCCATATCTCTTTCTCTCTGTCCCTCTCTCTATGTCCATATCCCTTTCTCTCTGTCCCTCTCTCTCTGTCCCTCTCTCTATGTCCATATCTCTTTCTCTCTGTCCCTCTCTCTATGTCCATATCTCTTTCTCTCTGTCCCTCTCTCTATGTCCATATCTCTTTCTCTCTGTCCCTCTCTCTATGTCCATATCTCTTTCTCTCTGTCCCTTTCTCTCTGTCCCTCTCTCTATGTCCATATCTCTTTCTCTCTGTCCCTCTCTCTATGTCCATATCTCTTTCTCTCTGTCCCTCTCTCTATGTCCATATCTCTTTCTCTCTGTCCCTCTCTCTATGTCCATATCTCTTTCTCTCTGTCCCTCTCTCTATGTCCATATCCCTTTCTCTCTGTCCCTCTCTCTATGTCCATATCCCTTTCTCTCTGTCCCTCTCTCTATGTCCATATCTCTCTCTCTCTGTCCCTTTCTCTATGTCCATGTCTCTTTCTCTCTGTCCCTCTCTCTATGTCCATATCTCTTTCTCCCTGTCCCTCTCTCTATGTCCATATCTCTTTCTCTCTGTCCCTCTCTCTATGTCCATATTTCTTTCTCTCTGTCCCTCTCTCTATGTCCATATCTCTTTCTCCCTGTCCCTCTCTCTATGTCCATATCTCTTTCTCTCTGTCCCTTTCTCTATGTCCATATCTCTTTCTCTCTGTCCCTCTCGCTATGTCCATATCTCTTTCTCTCTGTCCCTCTCTCTATGTCCATATCTCTTTCTCTCTGTCCCTCTCTCTATGTCCATATCTCTTTCTCCCTGTCCCTCTCTCTAAGTCCATATCTCTTTCTCTCTGTCCCTCTCTCTATGTCCATATCCCTTTCTCTCTGTCCCTCTCTCTATGTCCATATCCCTTTCTCTCTGTCCCTCTCTCTATGTCCATATCTCTTTCTCTCTGTCCCTCTCTTTATGTCCATATCCCTTTCTCTCTGTCCCTCTCTCTATGTCCATATCTCTTTCTCTCTGTCCCTCTCTCTATGTCCATATCCCTTTCTCTCTGTCCCTCTCTCTATGTCCATATCTCTTTCTCTCTGTCCCTCTCTCTATGTCCATATCTCTTTCTCTCTGTCCCTCTCTTTATGTCCATATCCCTTTCTCTCTGTCCCTCTCTCTATGTCCATATCTCTTTCTCTCTGTCCCTCTCTCTATGTCCATATCTCTTTCTCTCTGTCCCTCTCTCTATGTCCATATCTCTTTCTCTCTGTCCCTCTCTCTATGTCCATATCTCTTTCTCTCTGTCCCTCTCTCTATGTCCATATCTCTTTCTCGCTGTCCATTTCTCTATGTCCATATCCCTTTCTCTCTGTCCCTCTCTCTATGTCCATATCTCTTTCTCTCTGTCCCTCTCTCTATGTCCATATCTCTTTCTCTCTGTCCCTCTCTCTATGTCCATATCTCTTTCTCTCTGTCCATCTCTGTCTCTGCCACTCTCTCTGTCACTCTCTCTCTCTCACTCACTCTCTTTCTCTCTCTCTCTCTCTCTGTCTTTCCCTTAGTCTCTCTCTCTCTGTCATCCTGTCTCTCTCTCTGTCTCCCTTTCTGTCTTTGTCTCTCTTTCTCTGTCTCTCTCTCTCTCCTCTCTCACTCTCTTTGTCTCTTTCCCTCTCTCTGTCTGTGTCTCTGTATCTTTCCCTCTGTCTCTCTCTCTTTCTTATACGGTCTCTCCCCCACCTATGTCTCTCTCTCTCTCTCTCTCTCTCTCTCTCTCTCTCTCTCTCTCTCGCTCTCTCTCTGTCTTTCTCTCTGTCTTTCCCTCTGTCTCCCTGTCTCTTTCTGTGTCTCCCTGTCTGTCTTTCTCTCTCTCTCTCTCTCTCTCTCTCTCTCTCTTACTCTGTCTCTACCCCCACCTCTGTTTCTCTCTCTGTCTCTTATCCTGTCTCTCCATCTCTCTCTCTCTCCTCTCTCACTCTCTCTATGTCTCTTTCCCTCTGTCTCCCCCCGTCTCTTTCTCTCTCTCTGCCTGTGTCTCTGTCTCTTTCCCTCTGTCTCTCTCTTTTTCTTATACTGTCTCTCCCCAACTTATGTCTCTCTCTCTCTCTCTCTCCCTCTCTTGCTCTCTCTGTCTTTCCCTCTGGCTCCCTCTCTCTGTGTCTTTTTCCCTCTGTCTCCCTGTCTCTTTCTCTGTCTCCCTGTCTGTCTTTGTCTCTCTTTCTCTCTCTCTTACTCTGTCTCTACCCCCCTTCCCCACCTCTGTTACTCTCTGTCACTTTCTCTCTGTCTCTCCATCTCTCTCTCTCTCTCTCTCTCTCTCTCTCTCTCTCTCTCTCTCTCTCTCACTCAGTCTCTCTCTCTGACTCTCTCTCTCTTTCTTACACTGTCTCTCTTCTTCTCCCCCCTCCCCCACCTCTGTTTCTCTATCTCTCTCTCTCTCTTACTCACTCACTCTTTGCAGACGTAGCGTATTCAACTGAATTTCCACAGTATGTGTACGTTGTGGCGAAATAAAGAATAAAGAATAAAGAAAGCCAAGCACATTCATGAGTAGCGCTGTGGTCCTAAAGCGTCACCGCTGCGTTCTCAGCATGAAGGCTCCTGAACTGAACGGGTGTTTTAACATTCTGCTTTATTAACATTCTGCTTTATTAACATTCTGCTGTTTACTGGTTATAAAAATGGCGTCGTGTCTGTACAGGGGTTTGTGTGCTGGCCTAGATGCAGAGATAATGAAGAACTGACCTGAGCGCAGGCAGCGAAGGTCCACATTTAAAATTCTGTTCTACCAGCCGGGGCGAGGCGTCTCCTAGATTGATTCGACTTGCTGTGCGTTCGGAGGGCTCGAGGGAATCAGTTAGCAATGCTAACTGACGACTATCGACAAAGCGTTCGTTCTCCTTCCACGCGCATTGTCTGACCCTGAAGAACACGAAACACTAGTCAGCCTGAATCATTCATCTCAAGGACAAGCATGCATTCACTGTGTGTGTGTGTGTGTGTGTGTGTGTTTTTGTGTTTTCTTTTGAATTGGCGGGGTGGTGGTGGGCTCTGGTGGGTGTAGGCTTTACCCATTTCCCCACAAACCCCGTCTGCCTGACCTGAGATGTACTGCATTATTTAAAAGTACCAATCGTCTGTCCACCCCAGTTCTCAGTGCGCCGGGTTCTCAGCTATGGTGTGGGGGCGGCCTTTGTTTTTGGCTGGCGAATGCGGGCCGTACACGGTTAGTTATTGTGTGTTATTGCGTGCGGGTACGCGGGAGACGACAGGAGTTAAAGCATGTAATCTCCTCGTCTCTGCCTCGGCCAACAACATGCAATTACTCTGGGTAATTACTGTGTTCAGTCCGGCTCTGTTTCTTACCACACAACGGCAGAAACATGGTCATTAAAACTTTGCCGGCATTTGCGATGGATGTTTAAAAAAGAAAAAAAAAAAGAAAAGAAAACACTGTTTTCAAGTTTTAAAGATATTACAGACTTTTTTCCTGTAATTCACCAATTACACGTAGATTACTGCAAAGCACTTAAGGTGTCGTGACAAAAGAAACAGAAAGCACCCCGGTGTCAGTCTTTCAGGTTCAGAGAGTGGCGCTCTCCGAGCTGAAGCACCTCTATTAACCTCCTTATTTATCTGTATCAGTCCGGTTTAATTCAGTCTGGCTTTATTTGTGTAGTGCTTTTTACTGTACAGTGGTTAGAAAATCACCTGCAGGAAGGAATTTCAGCTCCATCTGATTATAACAGGCATGATGTCTCATTGGCTGCTTCCTAAACCACATATACTAATATGTGTCTAGTCTCTGTCTCGCTGTCCTGTCTTTGTCTCTTTCTCTCTCTCTCTCTCTTACTCTGTCTCTACCCTTCCACCTCCTGTTACTCTCTGTCTTTTTCTTTCTGTCTCTCCATCTCTCTCTTTTCCTTTGTCTCTCTCTGACTCTCTCTCTCTTTCCCTTTGTCTCTCTCTTTCCCTTTGTCTCTCTCTGACTCTCTCTCTCTCTCTTTTCCTTTGTCTCTCTCTGACTCTCTCTTTCCCTCTGTTTTCTGTAGTACTTTCTCTCTACTACGATAGTATATGACCTGAGATAGACATCACTCTCTCTCTCTCTCTTCCTCTCTCTCTGTCCATCTATCTCTTTCTCTCTGTCTCTGTCTTTCTCTGTCCCTCTCTCTCTCTCTCTCTCTCTGTGTCCCCTCTTTGTCACTCTCTTCTTCTCTCTCTTCCTCTCTCTCTGTCCATCTATCTCTTTCTCCCTGTCTCTGTCTTTCTCTGTCCCTTTCTCTCTCTCTCTCTCTCTCTCTCTCTCTCTCTCTCTCTGTGTCCCCTCTTTGTCACTCTCTTCTTATCTCTCTTCCTCTCTCTCTGTCCATCTCTCTCTTTCTCTCTGTCTCTTTCTGTCCCTGTCTGTCACTCTCTCCTTCTCTCTCTTCCTCTCTCTCTGTCACTTTCTCCTTATCTCTCTTCCTCTCTCTCTGTCCATCTATCTCTTTCTCTCTGTCTCTTTCTGTCCCTGTCTGTCACTCTCTCCTTCTCTCTCTTCCTCTCTCTCTGTCCATCTCTCTCTTTTTCTCTGTCTCTCTCGGTCCCTGTCTGTCACTCTCTACTTCTCTTTCTGTCACTTTCTCCTTCTCTCTCTTCCTCTCTTTCTGTCACTTTCTCCTTATCTCTCTTCCTCTCTCTCTGTCCATCTATCTCTTTCTCTCTGTCTCTGTCTTTCTCTGTCCCTCTCTCTCTCTGTGTCCCCTCTTTGTCACTCTCTTCTTCTCTCTCTTCCTCTCTCTCTGTCCATCTATCTCTTTCTCTCTGTCTCTGTCTTTCTCTGTCCCTCTCTCTCTCTCTCTGTGTCCCCTCTTTGTCACTCTCTTCTTATCTCTCTTCCTCTCTCTCTCTGTCCATCTCTCTCTTTCTCTCTGTCTCTTTCTGTCCCTGTCTGTCACTCTCTCCTTCTCTCTCTTCCTCTCTCTCTGTCCATCTCTCTGTTTTTCTCTGTCTCTCTCGGTCCCTGTCTGTCACTCTCTCCTTCTCTCTCTTCCTCTCTCTCTGTCCATCTCTCTCTTTCTCTCCTTCTCTCTCGGTCCCTGTCTGTCACTCTCTCCTTCTCTCTCTTCCTCTCTTTCTGTCACTTTCTCCTTATCTCTCTTCCTCTCTGTCTGTCATCTCTCTCTTTCTCTGTCTCTCTCTGTCCCTGTCTGTCACTCTCTCCTTCTCTCTCTTTCTCTCTGTCACTCTCTTCTTCTCTCTCTTCTTCTCTCTCTCTGTCCATCTCTCTCTTTCTCTCTGTCTCTGTTTGTCACTCTCTCCTTCTCTCTCTTCCTCTCTGACACTCTCTTCTTCTCTCTCTTCCTCTCTCTCTCTCTGTCCATCTCTCTCTTTCTCTCTGTCTCTGTTTGTCACTCTCTCCTTCTCTCTCTTCCTCTCTGTCACTCTCTTCTTCTCTCTCTTCCTCTGTCTCTCTCTGTCCATCTCTCTCTTTCTCTCTGTCTCTCTCTGTCCCTGTCTATCACTCTCTCCTTCTCTCTCTTCCTCTCTGTCACTCTCTTCTTCTCTCTCTTCTTACTCTCTCTCTGTCCATCTCTCTATTTCTCTCTGTTCATCTCTCTCTCTGTCCCCTCTCTGTCACTCTCTCCTTCTCTCTTCCTCTCTCTCTGTCCAACTCTCTCTTTCTCTCTGTCCCTCTCTGTCCCCATTTGTCACTCTCTCCTTCTCTCTCTTCCTCTCTCTCTGTCCAACTCTCTCTTTCTCTCTGTCCCTCTCTGTCCCCATTTGTCACTCTCTCCTTCTCTCTCTTCCTCTCCCTTTGTCCATCTTTCTCTCTCTTTCTTACCGTCTTTGTCTCTGTTTCTTTCCGTCCCTCTCTCTCTCTTTATCTCTCTCTCTCTCTCTCTCTCTCTCTCTCTCTCTCGCTTCGTCTCTCTTTCTTACTCTCTGTCTCTCTCCCCCTCTCCCCCTCTCCCCATCTCTGTTTCTTGCTCTGTCTCTTTCTCTCTGTCTCTTAATCTCTCTCTCTCTCTCTGTCTCTTTCCCTTTGTCTCTCTCTCTTTGCGTCTTTCTTTTACTCTCTCTCTCTCTCTGTCTGTCTCTTTCCCTCGGTCTCTCTCTCTCTCTGTCTCTCTGTCTCTCTTTCTTACTTTCTCTCTCTCTCTGTCTCTCTCTCTCTGTCTCTCTTTCTTACTTTCTCTCTCTCTCTGTCTCTTTCTCTCTGTCTCTTGATGTGATAAAAGGTCGATGTGATAGGCCAGTGGGTCTAAGAGTTAAGCCTTATAGTTATGTATCTATGTAACTTTGTTATTGGTTAGTATGATTGGACTCTGCGGCCCTGTTTGTTTGCTGGTGTAAGTAAGTAAGTGTGTTAAAAAGCTCTTGTGTATGTATATTGGCTATATGCTGAGGCTTAGAGGCTTAGCTACAGCTAGCTCAAATACCAGGCTTAACACAAACCACACAATTTGCGATCATGAAAAGCCGGAGACACTGAGACGGAGGCAGAGCCACCCAAACATTGCACAGGTCTGATCTGCAGCTGCCAGAAGTGCTTGTGTGAGATTATTACTGCCAAAGGAACTTTAACTAGATATTAAATGACTTTCTCCGTCAGCGCTGTGAACACTGCATCGGTGTGCACAAGAAATACATTGCATGATTAAAAGTGTTTGTGTGTCATTAGTTCCAGCACATTGTGTTTGACTCCACCTGCCACAGATGAAGAACACCTCACATTTAAAGCAGTTAATGAAGAGAACTGATTCCACAAAGACCTCATATTTTTTCAGCCCACAGTAGATATAGTAGCTTACCTTTCAAGTTAGGCCCATAGCTATATAGCTTTAGCTGCTTAACTGAGCAGCAGGTCACTATGCAGGGCTATTGCTTTATATCTAGAACAGCTTTATTAGTGTGCAGGGCTATTGCTTTATATCTAGAACAGCTTTATTGAAGTGCAGGGCTATCGCTCTATATCTAGAACAGCTTTATTAAAGTGCAGGGCTATCACTATGTATCTAGAACAGCTTTATTAATGTGTCTGGCTATCACTTTATATCTACAACAGCTTTTAGTGTGCAGGGCTATCACTTTATATCTAGAACAGGTGTATTAAAGTGCAGGGCTATCACTATGTATCTAGAACAGCTTTATTAATGTGTCTGGCTATCACTTTATATCTACAACAGCTTTATTAGTGTTCAGGGCTGTCACTTTATATCTAGAACATCTTTATTAGTTTGCAGGGCTATTTCTCTATATCTAGAACAACTTTATTAAAGTGCAGGGCGATCACTTTTTTCTATAACAGTTATATTAGTGTTCAGGGCTGTTGCTTTATATCTAGAACCGCTTTATTAGTGTTCAGGGCTATTGCTTTATATCTAGAACAGCTGTATTAGTTTGATGGGCTATTGCTCTATATCTAGAACAGCTTTATTAAAGTGCCGGACTATCGCTTTATATCTAGACCAGCTTTATTAAAGTGCAGGTCTGTAGTTCTATATCTAGACCAGCTTCAGTAAAGTGCAGGACTATCACTTTGTATATACAACAGCATTTACAACATTTATTAGTGTTCAGGGCTATTGCTTTATATATAGAACAGCTTTATTAGTGTTCAGGGCTATTAGTAGAGAAAGGAGGTAGTGTTGTGGAGAGAGGAGGTAGTGTTGTTGAGAGAGGAGGTAGTGTTGTGGAGAAAGGAGGTAGTGTTGTTGAGAGAGGAGGTAGTGTTGTTGAGAGAGGAGGTAGTGTTGTTGAGAGAGGAGGTAGTGTTGTTGAGAGAGGAGGTAGTGTTGTTGAGAGAGGAGGTAGTGTTGTTGAGAAAGGAGGTAGTGTTGTTGAGAGAGGAGGTAGTGTTGTTGAGAGAGGAGGTAGTGTTGTTGAGAGAGGAGGTAGTGTTGTTGAGAGAGGAGGTAGTGTTGTTGAGAGAGGAGGTAGTGTTGTTGAGAGAGGAGGTAGTGTTGTTGAGAGAGGAGGTAGTGTTGTTGAGAGAGGAGGTAGTGTTGTTGAGAAAGGAGGTAGTGTTGTTGAGAGAGGAGGTAGTGTTGTTGGGAAAGGAGGTAGTGTTGTTGGGAAAGGAGGTAGTGTTGTTGGGAAAGGAGGTAGTGTTGTTGAGAAAGGAGGTAGTGTTGTTGAGAAAGGAGGTAGTGTTGTTGAGAGAGGAGGTAGTGTTGTTGAGAGAGGAGGTAGTGTTGTTGAGAGAGGAGGTAGTGTTGTTGAGAAAGGAGGTAGTGTTGTTGAGAGAGGAGGTAGTGTTGTTGAGAAAGGAGGTAGTGTTGTTGAGAAAGGAGGATATTGTTGTTGAGAAAGGAGGTAGTGTTGTTGAGAAAGGAGGTAGTGTTGTTGAGAGAGGAGGTAGTGTTGTTGAGAGAGGAGGTAGTGTTGTTGAGAGAGGAGGTAGTGTTGTTGAGAAAGGAGGTAGTGTTGTTGAGAGAGGAGGTAGTGTTGTTGAGAAAGGAGGTAGTGTTATTGAGAGAGGAGGTAGTGTTGTGGAGAGAGGAGGTAGTGTTGTTGGGAAAGGAGGTAGTGTTGTTGAGAGAGGAGGTAGTGTTATTGAGAGAGGAGGTAGTGTTGTGGAGAGAGGAGGTAGTGTTGTTGGGAAAGGAGGTAGTGTTGTTGAGAGAGGAGGTAGTGTTGTTGAGAGAGGAGGTAGTGTTGTTGAGAAAGGAGGTAGTGTTGTTGAGAGAGGAGGTAGTGTTGTTGAGAGAGGAGGTAGTGTTGTTGAGAAAGGAGGTAGTGTTGTTGAGAGAGGAGGTAGTGTTGTTGGGAAAGGAGGTAGTGTTGTTGAGAGAGGAGGTAGTGTTATTGAGAGAGGAGGTAGTGTTGTTGGGAAAGGAGGTAGTGTTGTTGAGAGAGGAGGTAGTGTTGTTGAGAGAGGAGGTAGTGTTGTTGAGAGAGGAGGTAGTGTTGTTGAGAGAGGAGGTAGTGTTGTTGAGAGAGGAGGTAGTGTTGTTGAGAAAGGAGGTAGTGTTGTTGAGAGAGGAGGTAGTGTTGTTGAGAGAGGAGGTAGTGTTGTTGAGAGAGGAGGTAGTGTTGTTGAGAGAGGAGGTAGTGTTGTTGAGAGAGGAGGTAGTGTTGTTGGGAAAGGAGGTAGTGTTGTTGAGAGGTAGTGTTGATCTAAAGCAGATCATTATTAATGAATTTCTTTTGATCAGATGTTTCTGACTATTAATTTGCCGTCTTTGGCGGCGGGCCGTATATTACTGATAATAATGGAACTTAAATGACAGAGTCCTGCGGGAGGTTGTGTTGATCTGCTTTAAGCTGCTAATTGGTGTGTATAATTAAGGCTCCTACCACTCGGTCTTTAGGGAGGGTCTGTTTAATGTGAGGGTGGTGTGCATGTGTTGTAGAGGTGGCATTTCAACACTCATAACTCAGGTTTGTTTTTTGTTTGTGGCTTGTTCTGTGAGTGTAAAGCGAAGATTGGAATTTGATTCAGGGACTTAAAGCAAGAAAAACATACGTACGTTTGGGGGCAACTACCCTATACAGTAGAATCGTGTATTGGGGTCTGATGACTCAACATTATGAAGACTTGCTGTATATCTAGAACAGCTTTATTAGTATGCAGGGCTGTTGCTGTATATCCAGAACAGCTTTATTAAAGTGCAGGGCTTTTGCTCTGTGTCTAGAACAGCTTTATTAAAGTGCAGGACTATGACTCTATATCTAGAACAGCCTTATCAAAGTACACTGCTATTGCTCTGTATCCAGAACAGCTGTATTAGTATGCAAGGCTATCGCTTTGTATCTAGAACAGCTTTATTAGTATGCAGGGCTATCGCTCTATATACAGAATAGTATTATTAGTATGCAGGGCTATAGCTCTATATCTAGAACAGCTTTATTAAAGTGCAGGGCTTTTGCTCTATATCCAGAACAGCTTTATAAGTATGCAGGGCTATCGCTCTATATCCAGAACAGCTTTATTAGTATGCAGGGCTATCGCTCTATATCCAGAACAGCTTTATTAGTATGCAGGGCTATAGCTCTATATCCAGAACAGCTTTATTAAAGTGCAGGGCTTTTGCTCTGTGTCTAGAACAGCTTTATTAAAGTGCAGGACTATGACTCTATATCTAGAACAGCCTTATCAAAGTACACTGCTATTGCTCTGTATCCAGAACAGCTGTATTAGTATGCAAGGCTATCGCTTTGTATCCAGAACAGCTTTATTCGTATGCAGGGCTATAGCTCTATATCCAGAACAGCTTTATTAGTATGCAGGGCTATAGCTCTATATCCAGAACAGCTTTATTAGTATGCAGGGCTATTGCTCTGTATCCAGAACAGCTTTATTAGTATGCAGGGGTATTGCTCTGTATCCAGAACAGCTTTATTAGTATGCAGGGGTATTGCTCTGTATCCAGAACAGCTTTATTAGTATGCAGGGCTATTGCTCTGTATCCAGAACAGCTTTATTAGTATGCAGGGGTATTGCTCTTTATCCAGAACAGCTTTATTAGTATGCAGGGGTATTGCTCTGTATCCAGAACAGCTTTATTAGTATGCAGGGCTATAGCTCTATATCCAGAACAGCTTTATTAGTATGCAGGGGTATTGCTCTGTATCCAGAACAGCTTTATTAGTATGCAGGGGTATTGCTCTGTATCCAGAACAGCTTTATTAGTATGCAGGGGTATTGCTCTGTATCCAGAACAGCTTTATTAGTGTGCAGGGCTATTGCTCTGTATCCAGAACAGCTTTATTAGTATGCAGGGCTATTGCTCTGTATCCAGAACAGCTTTATTAGTGTGCAGGGCTATTGCTCTGTATCCAGAACAGCTTTATTAGTATGCAGGGCTATTGCTTTGTATCCAGAACAGCTTTATTAGTTTGCAGGGCTGTTGCTTTGTATCTAGAACAGCTTTATTAGTATGCAGGGGTATTGCTCTGTATCCAGAACAGCTTTATTAGTATGCAGGGGTATTGCTCTGTATCCAGAACAGCTTTATTAGTATGCAGTGGTATTGCTCTGTATCCAGAACAGCTTTATTAGTATGCAGGGGTATTGCTCTGTATCCAGAACAGCTTTATTAGTGTGCAGGGCTATTGCTCTGTATCCAGAACAGCTTTATTAGTATGCAGGGGTATTGCTTTGTATCCAGAACAGCTTTATTAGTTTGCAGGGCTGTTGCTTTGTATCTAGAACAGCTTTATTAGTATGCAGGGGTATTGCTTTGTATCCAGAAAAGCTTTATTAGTTTGCAGGGCTGTTGCTTTGTATCTAGAACAGCTTTATTAGTATGCAGGGGTATTGCACTGTATCCAGAACAGCTTTATTAGTATGCAGGGCTATTGCTCTTTATCCAGAACAGCTTTATTAGTATGCAGGGCTATTGCTCTTTATCCAGAACAGCTTTATTAGTTTGCAGGGCTGTTGCTTTGTATCTAGAACAGCTTTATTAGTGTGCAGGGGTATTGCACTGTATCCAGAACAGCTTTATTAGTATGCAGGGGTATTGCTTTGTATCTAGAACAGCTTTATTAGTATGCAGGGGTATTGCACTGTATCCAGAACAGCTTTATTAGTATGCAGGGGTATTGCTCTGTATCCAGAACAGTCATGATGAATGTTCACAGGAGTGAAATGTCATCACTCATTCCTTACTTGCTGTGTTGCTCTGTCCGTCTCGCAGCTGGAGGAGCAGGTGAGCAGGCTGCAGAGAGAGAAGAATGACCTACAGTCTCGTCTGGAGGAGGACCAGGAGGACATGAACGAGCTGATGAAGAAGCACAAGGCAGCTGTGGCCCAGGTTGATCAGGAACACCTGTTCTTTGCCCGGTTAATGGAGTTGTCATTGAGAAGCAGACGGTTTAACAAGACTCTGAATGTTTACAGTTATTGTGTCTGTGTTGCTCGTAGTCGGCGAGAGACCTGGCCCAGATCAGTGACCTGCAAGCTCAGTTGGAGGATGCCGCGAAGGAGAAGCAGGAGATTCAAGAAAAGGTACTTCAGCGTAACCAGCTGGGTCTTCAATAATGGTCCCAGTTGTATGAATAGTATTCACTTCAGGTCTGGAAAGATATGAAGGTTATAGTATATATCAAAGTACACGGCTATTGCTCTGTATCTAGAACAGTTTTTCTAGCATGCAGGGCTATTGCTCTTTATCCGGAACAGCTTTATTAGTATTGAGGGCTATGACTTTATATCTAGAACAGCTTTATTAGTATGCAGGGCTATCGCTTTGTATCTAGAACAGCTTTATTAGTATTGTGGGCTATCACTTTATATCTAGAACAGCTTTATTAGTATGCAGGGCTATCGCTTTGTATCTAAAACAGCTTTATTAGTATTGTGGGCTATCACTTTATATCTAGAACAGCTTTATTAGTATGCAGGGCTATCGCTTTGTATCTAGAACAGCTTTATTAGTATTGAGGGCTATGACTTTATATCTAGAACAGCTTTATTAGTATGCAGGGCTATCGCTTTGTATCTAAAACAGCTTTATTAGTATTGTGGGCTATCACTTTATATCTAGAACAGCTTTATTAGTATGCAGGGCTATCGCTTTGTATCTAGAACAGCTTTATTAGTATTGTGGGCTATCACTTTATATCTAGAACAGCTTTATTAGTATGCAGGGCTATCGCTTTGTATCTAAAACAGCTTTATTAGTATTGTGGGCTATCACTTTATATCTAGAACAGCTTTATTAGTATGCAGGGCTATCGCTTTGTATCTAGAACAGCTTTATTAGTATTGAGGGCTATCACTTTATATCTAGAACAGCTTTATTAGTATGCAGGGCTATCGCTTTGTATCTGGAACAGCTTTATTAAAGTGCCGGGCTTTTGCTGTATATCTAGAAAAGCTTTATCAAAGTACACGGCTATTGCTCTGTATCCGGAACAACTTTATTAGTATTGAGGGCTATCACTTTATATCTAGAACAGCTTTATTAGTATGCAGGGCTATTGCTCTTTATCCGGAACAGCTTTATTAGTATTGAGGGCTATGACTTTATATCTAGAACAGCTTTATTAGTATGCAGGGCTATCGCTTTGTATCTAGAACAGCTTTATTAGTATTGTGGGCTATCACTTTATATCTAGAACAGCTTTATTAGTATGCAGGGCTATCGCTTTGTATCTAAAACAGCTTTATTAGTATTGTGGGCTATCACTTTATATCTAGAACAGCTTTATTAGTATGCAGGGCTATCGCTTTGTATCTAGAACAGCTTTATTAGTATTGAGGGCTATCACTTTATATCTAGAACAGCTTTATTAGTATGCAGGGCTATCGCTTTGTATCTAGAACAGCTTTATTAAAGTGCCGGGCTTTTGCTCTATATCTAGAAAAGCTTTATCAAAGTACACGGCTATTGCTCTGTATCCGGAACAACTTTATTAGTATTGAGGGCTATCACTTTATATCTAGAACAGCTTTATTAGTATGCAGGGCTATTGCTCTTTATCCGGAACAGCTTTATTAGTATGCAGGGCTATCGCTTTGTATCTAGAATAGCTTTATTAAAGTGCCGGGCTTTTGCTCTCTATCTAGAAAAGCTTTATCAAAGTACACGGCTATTGCTCTGTATCCAGAACAGCTTTATTAGTATGCAGGGCTATTGCTCTTTATTCGGAACAGCTTTATTAGTATTAAGGGCTATCAATTTATATCTAAAACAGCTTTATTAGTATGCAGGGCTATCGCTTTGTATCTAGAACAGCTTTATTAAAGTGCAGGGCTATAGCTCTATATCCAGAACAGCTTTATTAGTATGCAAGGCTATTGCTCTTTATCCGGAACAGCTTTATTAGTATTGAGGGCTATCACTTTGTATCTAGACAAGCTTTATTAGTATGCAGGGCTATCGCTTTGTATCCAGAACAGCTTTATTAAAGTGCAGGACTATCACTCTATATCTAGAACAGCTTTATTAAAGTGCAGGACTATCACTCTATATCTAGAACAGCTTTATTAAAGTGCCGGGCTTTTGCTCTATATCTAGAAAAGCTTTATCAAAGTACACGGCTATTGCTCTGTATCCAGAACAGCTTTATTAGTTGACTGCGCCTGACCTCATCCTGATAGAACACCTTTGGGCTGAATTAGAGCAGAGACTGCGAGCCAGGCCTTCTCGGCCAACATCAGTGTCTGACCTCACAGATGTGCTTCTAGAAGAAGGGTCAAACATTTTGTTTCTGTAGTGTAGTGGTCATCACATTCGCCTATCATGCGACAGGTCCCCGGTCCAGCCAGAAATATGGCGCGCTCCTTTAGGGGCAGTCATGGACTGAAGGTTAGGGGACCAGCCTTGTGACCGTAAGGTTGCTGGTTCAATCCTATGAACCGGCAAGACGCGACTGACTGAAGTACCCTTGAGCAAGGTACCTAACTCCTGACTGCCTGTGGTAGGGCTGCCCACCACTCCGGGCAAGTGTACTCACTGCCCCCTTGTGGGTCTGTTCACTAGTGTGTTTGTGTATCTGTCTATCTATCTATTCCCATAAACACACTCCTAAACCGTGTGGAGAGCCTTTCCAGAAGAGTTGAAGCTGTTACAGCTGCAAAGGTTGGGCCGCCATCATATTAAACCCTATGGATTAAGAATGGGACGTCACTCAAGTTCATATGCGTGTGAAGGCAGACGAGCTAATACTTTTGGCAATATGTATATATATATATATATATATATATATATATATATATATATATATATATATATATATATATATATATATATAATGTGTGTGCTTTTGGAATAATCTACAGCTTTATTAATATTCACTTATCAAAATGAAGAAATAAATAGATGCAATTAGTCAACGAAGCGTGCTACGACTGATTAACTGACTAGTCGACTTAGTTGAGTGTACAGCCCTAATCCTCGCAGCGGACCAGTCGCTCTCGTGTGGGTTGAACAGAAATCTCCTGTGAGCACTGGAGGCATTAAGACAGCCCTAACAAGCTCATATCTTCTGAGATCCTTATCTAAAGCCAGTGGCCCTGCAGTGATTAACTGCTCCCAGGACGGCCGTAGTTCACTTCTTTAATGGCACCGCGTCGGGTTCGGCCTTTTTCTGCTGCAGAGCTCCTTATATGAGGGTACGTCGAGTCCGCAGCTGAAGCATTCACATCATAGCAGCCAAACAAGAGCGCTTAAGTAGTCAGGACGATGTACGGAAGAAGCTTAACAGCTGGTTTCCTAAACGAACGAGAAAGGGAACCCTTGTTCCTCAAAGCCGAGCGCATGTTTGTTATTCCCTCCTCTCTCTCTGTTTCTTTAGTTATTAAAAGAGAACTGATCTAATCTCAGTCTTTAGGGTTGTGCAGTCCAGGCACATCGTCTGTGTTCTTCGCCTATGACGCAACACTGAAGATGAAAGTTTACTTATGTAGAAGTAGCTCTTGGGAAAAGTCATTCATGTTAGGGTGAGAAAATGAGGAATGGAATGACTCTGATGGAAGAAGGCCTGATATATGGGTTTTAATAATAGAATGCAGTGCTTTTATTGTCATTGTGGAAGCTTAGCAAGATTTGGTTTGCGACTGCAACTGAGTTTGATGCTTCTGCTCATAAAAACAATAATAATGCAAAGCATATCGTCACTGTCCAATGAAAAGCATGTATCTCAATTTTTGTCGATTTCTATTTTTCTACAACAATTAAATGCAGCAAGTGGCTTTTACATTGCGATTAAATTTTATGAGGAACGGACCAATAGAAAAGCTCCGAAATAGCTTGGAAAAAAATCTGGTTCCATTGACTTGCATTGAAAGTGAAGTGAAGTTGACATTTTTGAGATTTAAAGTTTGTCATTGCACAGTGACAATATATAACCATTGTTTTACCTTCTGATTTGATCTCAACCCTTTGATGCACAAGCTAAACAAACCCCTTCTAATGGACAGCAAGTCTCAAACTTTACCCATATTCATTTCCTATGTTATTGTATGTACTGCTGAGTATCTCTTTGGTAAATCTATTGAAATCAGTTTATTTCATTATTTAATGTTCCCAAGTGTTCATTAAAAATCTTGCTTTTGATCTTATATCATTATTTTAATTCTTATGTATTTACTTTATTAAGAAAAACTGTGTTTCTAAATATGTTCCAGACTGCAAATGTTTACAGACGTCCATCATTCCTATCAAATTCCATAGTGAGGCTTACATAAGGGTTCATTCTGAGCCATGTTGTGTGTTAGAAGGCAGTAATACAAAAATGATAAACCTGAAATCAGGATGTATGATGATCAAGAACAAGTAAATTGGGGAATTCATGGAAGCTTGAATGATGAAATGAAACAATTTAATATTTTGCGATATATATTGCGATATTGCAACCAAAGTGATATATTGCAATTTTTAAAATTCTACTATTAAAACACACCACTATATGAACAGGTTTGCCAATTCTTACAATAGCATTGCGCCCTTGTGCTGCTTGTTAATGTTGGAGTGGAGCTGAAAATGGAGTACAACACTGCCATCTAGTGGTCCAAGGTTTAAACACAACACACAATGATTCACTGTCTGCCAGGAATCTGTGTATCAATACTGTGTTTTTGAGAATCGATACAGTATCACTAAACATAATATCCCCATATATGGATATTTTATATATTTTCTCACACCCCTATAAATAAGTAGTATAAATAAGTAGTAATAGGTTGTGCTTTAAAGGATTAATACCTCAGTACTGACACTAGCAGTAAGTGGAGGAAAGCAGACCTGAAGCATAAAGACTTGTTCTCCCATTGTACATGCCTGAGGTGTGTCTAGCCCTGACTGAGTGGTACTCAAGCGCCCCTAAACTGAGTCTCTGCACCCCTTAAGAATATCTAAGTAGCAAATAAGTAGTAAAATAAGTAAACTGTAATTTATTTATTTTTTTGTTTTAAAAACTGAAATTTGTCTCTGATACGCAAAGATATATACATAAAAGATGACTCATAAAAAATATATAAAATAAAGATACTTTGAATGTACCTACTTGTCATTTTTAGGTCTGAACAGTTCACAATGAAGGACTCATTTCAGCTGATGCAGAACTAATCAAAGCAACCAATCAAAACGAATCAAATCACTTATAATAACAAAACAGAATAAGACTGAAGGTGTACAGTACTGTGCCAAAGCTTTAGGAATCTGAGAAAATGATATGTAAAGCCATTTATCTGGACAGTAAGCCTGAAAACTCAACAGCATGACTAGAAGTAAACGCACTATATATGCTTGTCTGTTAAACCTTTGCTGCATTTATCTCTATTTGTATTTATTGTAGTGTATTTGTGGTGTTTTACTAGCAAAACCCACCCAGATAACCAGGCAAAACCCACCCAGATAACCAGGCAAAACCCACCCAGATAAACAGGCAGTGTGGAGTTCCCCGAGCAGCAGAAAGTAAAGGGATGATGACCTTAAAGCTGATGACCTTGGTGGGTTTTCTCTTTTTGTGCAGCTCCAGTCTCTGCAGAGCCAGCTGGAGTTCCAGGAGCAGTCCATGGTGGAGAAGTCTCTGGTCAGCCGGCAGGAGGCCAAGATCCGCGAGCTGGAGACCAAACTGGAGTACGAGAGGACCCAGATCAAACGCCTGGAGGTGAGAGAGCGAGAGAACGCTCGCTGTGTGGGTGGCCGGGTTGCTAGGCTGTCCAGTAGTGGTTGAGCAAGTGCCTTAGAGTGGAAGTGCATTGATTTCCTCCACTCCCACTCATACAGTACTTATAGACTCAGCCTACCTGAGCTGTAGCCTCGTTTCAGCGTTGAGTTGCTCAACACAGCCCATTGATTCAGCTCAGCTCATACATACACCGTGCTCTTTAAAACACTCATTACAGCACAGCAGCGTTACAGAGATACAGCTCCAGACCTCTAATGAGCAGCTTTCCACACCACGATTCATCAGATGTTTGTGTCAGACATTCACTGAGTTTGTTTGTATGGAAGCCCCTTGCTGTCAGGTAGAGGGGAAATTTGCATGTCATGTTTTTTCCTCCTTTCTTTGTTTTTGATAGCACAGTGTTCAAATATACACTTTATATGCTGAAATAATTGCATACTTTGGATCATATATTTGTATTTCAAAATAAATACTTTTCTCTTGATATTTAATTTACACCTTACAATGATTTGTTTCCTCAAAATATTTTAAATTTAATTTTTTTCAAAATAATGAATAAACTTAAATACATGAATAATATGTAGTAATATATTTAATATATACATATTTTTTTAAATAATTACTAATTCTTTCAAAATAATTTCTGTCAATTATTTTTTTCTCTTGATGTTATTGAGTTTTAACTTCACATAGTTGTGTTTTTTTAAATATTGACTAAATGTCGTAATTAATTATTTTTCTCTTAATATTGAGTTTATACCTTAAAGTGTTTTTTCTCGAAATATTGATTTGATATCTTGAGCTTAATTTTCTTGAAATAGCAGGTTTATGTTTTAAAATAATCACTTGTTTTCTCAAAAATATGGACTTAATATATAAACTGTTGCTTTTTTTGTTGAAATATTGACTTTATTTTTAAAAAATAAACTAATTCTCTCAAAATATTGAATATTCAATTTCTGTCTCAAACTAGTTCATTTTTCTCTAAGTAATGACTATTTCTCTTAATATTCTCTCTTTTATCTTTATATAATTATGTATTTTTTAAAATATTGACTAATTGTCTTAATTAATTATTTTTTCTTTTATATTGAATTTATGCCTTAAAATGATTTTTCTCAAAATATGGACTTACTATATTGAAAATGTTTTTGATCCTATGTTGTTAAAACATTTTATTTAAAAAAATAATAATGTGTAATTTTCTAAATATTCACTTAGTTACACTAAATAATGACTATTTATCTCAAAATTATCTTTTAAACACAGACTTTTATCTTTACATAATAATGTATTTTTTAATATTGAATATTGATTTTACAAAATAATAACTTTATTTTTATGTGTTATGAGATGTTTTATTTATTGTATAGTCCTTATTATGAGGTACTAAGTAACACTATTTTGAGAAGAAGAAAAAACAGATCACTGAATTTGAATCTAAATTTAATTTTTGATTCTGAATTGTTTGATTCTAAATTGTTTGATCCTAAATTGTTTGATTTTGAATTGTTTGATTTTGAATTGTTTAATTCTGAATTGTCACTGAACACATAAATGACACTGGAGGTAACTGGAATCACTGTTTACACAGGTATTAATTATAGAAAATAAAACCAGTGTGTTTCTTCACATTAAAACAGGCAAAAGATATTCTTCTTCTTCTTCTTCTTCTTCTTATTATTATTATTATTATTATTATTATTATTATTATTAATATTATAGTTATTATTATTATTATTATTATCATCATCAATTACAAAAATTCTGACATTCCAAAACTTATGAAGCCGAATCAGATGCATCATAATATAACCATCCATGTACTCCTTCGTTGATCACTCTCCCGTCTCTGATTGGCAGACTCTTGTGGCGCGGCTGAAGGAGAACCTGGAGAAGATGACGGAGGAGAAGGACCAGCGTCTGTCGGGAGAGAACCGGGAGAAGGAGCAAAACAAGCGCATGCAGAGACAGATCCGCGACATCAAGGAGGAAATGACAGAGCTGGTCAAAAAAGAGGCAGAGGCTAGCCGCAAGAAGCATGAGCTGGTAAGCAGGTTCCTCAGCCATCAGATCAGGAACTGAGAACACGAGAATACCTGATCCAGTCTTATCTAGTACAGTCCAGTACTTCTAACCCAGTCCAGTTCAGTCTGTACAGTTTAGCTGACCTCTGTAACTGGGAATATGACCAGAGCATAAATGGTGAATCTCCTACAGGAAATGGACATTGAAAGCTTGGAAGCAGCCAATCAGAGCCTGCAGGCAGACCTCAAGTTGGCCTTCAAGAGGATCGGCGACCTACAGGCAGCCATTGAGGACGAGATGGAGAGCGATGATAATGATGACCTCATTAACAGGTACCTCCTCTTAGCAGAGCTTCTTTACAGTCATCGTTATCACTGAGAGCAAAATTAACACCACAGATAAAGACTTTTATCTGTTAAAGAATTAAATATGTGATTTAATAAATAAATAATAATAAATATTAAATATGATGATATTTAATAACGTTCTACTTCTTCAGGCTGCAGCATCGTTTAACCAATGCACAAATAGGACAAGACAAGCTGATTAAGAGTTTAACATTTAAGTAAGCTATTTTGGTCTAATTAACAGAAACTGCTACTCTTAGCACGTTCCAAGAGTATTGATTGGAATATTGATGACAGCAGTGTAACAGTGAGAGCTTTAGTGATGTATGTAATGGTATACATCACGCTTCAGTGGACAGCTAGGTCAGGACACTGCTGCTGTTGAAACAAAACCTGGGGTGCGTCCGAAATCGTGTACTTCCATACTGCACAGTACGCAAAAGCAGTGCGCGAGAGTAACTAGGGTGTCCATATGCATAGTATTCGTCAAGCAGTACATGAAAAGTCCACAGATTCCATCGGAGCGGCGGAGGACTTCAAAGCGGAGGCAATAGCGTGGCTGTGTGTACGTAGCTACAGGAGTTAGCACTGCTTCTGAGGTAAACAATGATTAAACTCCTCCTGATTCGTCTCTTCTCTGAGCTACAGCTCGACACCATGTGAATACATATTCAGACAATACAATACTAAGACATTTAACACTACTAATCTGATACGGGAATTAAGAGTACACCACGCAGCTGAATACAGTGAGTATCAGCAAACAGCAGAGCTAGCACACACAGCTAACACAAAACTAATAACCTAGACAGGCCAGACCAGATCTGACCGGTACGAACAGAACAGCAGCAGCAAATCAAGATCTACATTTAATGATTTAATGAGCAGTGGAGGAATTCAAAGCAGAGGCAATAGCGTGGCTGTGTGTACGTAGCTACGGCTAGTGAACCGCCGCTACAGGAGTTAGCACTGCTTCTGAGGTAAACAATGATTAAATTCCGTCTTCTCCGTGCTACAGCTCGACACAATCTGGGTACATATTCAAACAAAAACGCAGACAAGTGTCACAAACAGTCTCTAAACCCATCAGTAAACAGAGCTTTTAAATGGATAGCGGTGGTGGTCTAACATTTCGCGTCACAGGACGTTGGTAAGATGGCGGACGTAGTTGATAGGATACCAAACACTCACACACTGAAAGAGCGCTCTAGCTCCAACTGAGTACGTACTGTTCAAGTACACGATTTCGGACGCACCTCTGTTCTCTCCAATATAGTATCTTCACAGTAAACAGAAAAATAACATTAACTTTTAAGAAAAGTTAATAAAACAATTTCATAATTTTTTAATGAGTGTCACACAAACGCACCGCCTAAAGCCGTTTAGCGTGGCCTGATTTTTAATTTCCTTTTTAATTTTGTTACTCATCATTAACGTCGACAAAAACCACTAGGATGTAAAATTAGAGTGAATTTATCATGTGACCTGAAGAGGGCAGCAGTTCACTCACAGTGTTAAGATAGTAAAAACAAAAGTGAAACTTTGGCAGGGATTTATAAACGCCAACAAAGGTTGTTTTGGTGAATGAATCAACAAAAATGATCCAACATTACTTGGGAAAAACATGATTTATGAACCAATTAGTCCAATAACATCCTTAACTTGGATTGGCGGCCGTACCAGGAGATTTAGGCAGAGGACTGAGAATTGCTGATAATAGGACTATATGCAGAATATTTTGAATGAATGAATAAACAAAAATGATCCAACATTACTTGGGAAATTATTTTTTTATTTAAAGTTATTGTTTTGAAGTTACTATATTGGAGAGACCAAGTTTTGTTCCAACAGCAGCAGTATCCTGACCTAGAGTATACCATGTATATCATTACATACATCACTATAGCTCTCACTGTTACACTGCTGTCATCAATATTCTAATCAATACTCTTGGAACATGCTAAGAGTAGCAGTTTCGGTTAATTAGATTAAAATAGCTTACTTTAATGTTAAACCCTTAATCAGCTTGTCTTGTCCTATATGTGCATTGGTTAAACGATGCTGCAGCCTGAAGAAGTAGAACGTTAATCCTCATATATTTATTATTTATTATTATTTATTCATTCAATCACTGTGGTGTTAATTTAGCTCTCAGTGTGTCAGAACAAGGTTATTGTCACAGCTTTTCACATTCCGAGACCACATTGAAGCCAATTAAGTGCTATTACTGCGGTAACTTGGTTAATAGTCACCGAGCACAGACATTAGGATACGGTTTTACCTCCCATAAATGAAAATCTCCAGTTTTATCATATTTATGTTCTACTTTTTTATACTCTGACCTTTTATTTCATGCCTTGTGTATTCTAATACTAAGCAGTTGTTGTTGTTTTCTTTGTCTCTGAACATATAAAGCGTCTGCAGATGCCATGCGTTTGAGAAATGCAGACTCCTGATAGATGAGATCTGTTCTTTATGAGCTCACACAGCTCATTTTCCTTCTTTTCTCTCTACTCTGTCTGTGGACTGAGCTGTTTTCTTTTTTTTCTTCCTCCCTGTTTGTGGTTTAATGGCGTCCCCGGAGCCTTGTTCTTGTATCTGTTGTTGTTGGGTTTTTTTTTTTTTCCTCCCTCTTGTTTAGCGTCCCACTGAGGAAGCTGCTTTTCACCAAGCTGGAGGAGAGTTCTACTACCCCTGCGTGTCTCTGAAGTAAACAATGTAGAGAGTGGTAGTTTATACCTCCGTTCACTTTCCTTCCTCAGGCTGAACAGTAGGTCAGCGAGAGTCGCTGTGTAAAGAAATCAACCGCACGCTCTCTCCTGCCCTTTCTGGAGCACAGATCTGTTTTGATAGTGCAGCGCTGCGCGGACATTAGAGACCACCATTCATTCATTTCATTTCCAATCAGAACAGACGTTCGGTACAGGTTATTCTTTATTCAGCATCGGAACACAACAGCTAAATGTAAAAAACCCATGTATATTAATTTTTGTAGATTTTTTTTTTTTTTTTTTTTTCTTCATCATCTGGACACAAGAGCTGCTGTTTACACTGTGTGCCAATTTCGTGATGAGTGGACCAATAGAAATGCTCCTAAACAGCGTGGAACAACTTCTGGTTCCATTTACTTGCATTGAAAGTAAAGATAGTTTTTGGTCTCTCCTGTAAAGTCGCTGTTTTGGAGGTACATGTTTTTATTTGGACAGCAATGATATATCGATATACCGCTCAAAAGTTTGGGATCACAGTGAAATGTTCTTGTTTTCAGTGGAGTATCTTCTTCCTTAACACAACAATGGACTGACGGGTCTCTAAAGAAAGTTGTTTCTTTCTGGTCATTGTGAGTCGGTCAGCAAGCCATCAACTGCTGATCTTCAGATACTAAACTAACCTAGAATGTTGTTCCCTTTTATACTCACTTATTAGTAGAATGTTTTTCAGCTGTGCATCACAATTGAGCAAGAGTGTCCTAACAACCAATTAGTCCAATAACATCCTTAACTTGGATTGGCGGCCGTACCAGGAGGTTTAGACAGAGGACTGAGAATTGCTGATAATAGGACTATATGAAAAATAAGCCTCTGTACAAAAATTTTACAAACATTTTTATTCTTTAAAAATCATCTGATACACTTACATTAATTGTGAAATGGACAATATTGTTTGTGAATTGCATGGAAATTGCATAAAATGAAATTCTAAAGTGATCCTAAACTTTTGAGCGGTAGTTTATATATATATTATAATTTTGTTTTTTTTTTCATTCATGTTCAGTTTCTCAAGGAACTCTGCAGACACACCTCCAGTGTGTTCAGTCTTAGACGTTTGTTGCATTTCTTTGCCTCTCAATATCTGAGTAATCCCAAACACATTCACATGTAGAGTTTTATTCAACTCTGACACAACAGCTTCATTTCTCAATGATTATTATCTGATGGGGACCGTTTTGGTGGGTCTACCACGTCTTCCAGGAGGCTTATCTCCTCCGAAGTATCTGCTGAGTGATGACTAACTGAACTGGACGTCTGTTCTGACTGGAAAATTAATAAATGTAGGGACACTGACCATATGGGAGCGTTTCGGTTCTACAGTTGTAGTTCAGACCGTAGTTCATCTCTGTTACTCTGTTCTTCAATGGCCAGGACCCCTACAGGCCCACCACAGGGCAGGTGTTATTTGAGTGGTGGATCATTCTTAGCAGTGCTGTTAGTTGTTGTGTGTTGTGCTGGTGTGAGTGGATCAGACACAGCTGTTCACTGTGTCCACTCACTGTCCACTCTATTAGACACTCCTTCTTTGTTGGTCCACCTTGTAGATGTAAAGTCCAAGATGACAGCTCACCTGCTGCTGTTTGTGTTGGTCATTGTCCAGTTCGTAATCATCAGTGGTCACAGGACGCTGTTAGTTTTGGCTGGTGGACGATTCTCAGGTGTTTAAACACTCCAGCAGCACTGCTGTGTCTGATCCACTCACACCAGCACAACACACACTAACACACCACCACCATGTCATGTCCGTGTCACTGCAGTGCTGAGAAAGATCCACCTTCTAAATAATATCTTCTCTGTGGTGGTCCTGTGGAGGGATCGCTCTGATGGTTGAGGACATTGGCGTAGGAACCGTGGGGGGACGTGTCCCACCTAATATCAGAAACAGGTAGATTTGTCCCACCCAAAGATTAAACCACAGAAAAAGCAGAAACTGTTCGGCAGCGTTCGCAATTTATGCACTGTGTTTGTTGTTAGCAACAGACTCTGGTTGTTAGGTGGTCTTTCACTTTGTTCAGGCTTGTGTTGAGATGCCTGTTCAGAAATATCCTGCAGTCAGCAGCTTCACTGAGCCGAGCTCTCGCCTCGCTAGTGATGACCATATATACTGTAATAAAACAGCTTTAGTATAATGTGTTGTTATGGTAACAGACTAGGAGGGTTTGGGTTAGCTAACGTTTATATTAACTTTAATCAGAAGGCCCTCTGAAACGTAAAGTTACATCACTCTCTGGACACGTCCCAAACCACAGACTGCTACTACACTACGTAAAAAAATTTAATATAATAAATAAAATAAATTAATTAATGAATAAATAAATAAAGGACTCCAGCATTAGAAGTGCTGTCAGTAGTCAGTATGTAATGTTCCAGAGGTGCTGTTTGGGACACAGCCTTACTGTCTAACACTAATGTTAGTCTAGTCTAGTCAGTAAACCTTAACTTACATTTATTTATCATTTCATTTCAGCATTATACTCCAAAAGAAATAATAATTGTTGTAGTTTTATATGTATATAATCCAGACATTGCATATATAATTTTAAAGTTTTCTGACAGCAGTAGCATGGAACGTGGAGTATCTAGTTTAGTTTGTAAAATGAGCTTTAATTGGATTTATCTAATAATAAACAGACGTACAGATAATGTTGTATTTTGTTTATTTATTTGTTATTTACTGTAATTCCACAAATGTTGTTCTACGTCACTAAACATACAGTGATTTACTACCTTACCTACAGTGGAATCAGCTTATAGGTAATATTTAGAGGATAGGGTGGGCTTTGATTCATATTAACAAATGTGCCCCCCCCAATAACAAACCCACTCCTTTGTCCTTGGTTGAGGAACAATGGTAAAGTATACAGAGAATCAGATGAACTACAGTCTGTAAGTGTAGCTCCTATATGGTCAGTGGAGCTGATAACCTGGACAGAAAGTAATAACCAGGGAGGGTAAAGTCCCCATTCCTTTCAGTTCCAGCCCACAGTAAGGAGGGATTTCTAATTGGGCCTCTTTTTCTTTTCTTTTTTTTTTTCTCTTTGTATGGTTCGAAGCTCACTCATCTTCTTCTCTCTTCTTTTTCCTCCCATCTGTGTGTGTATGTGACAGTTTACAAGACATGGTGACAAAGTATCAGAAAAGGAAGAACAAAACGTGAGGAAACCCGAAACGCTCGTCTCTTTTCCTTTGAAGTTTGGTCTCCATTAATCATGAGGGTGGCAGAGTGGTGCGGCATTAATCCTCAATGAGGAGCTAATCGAATGAAACCGCTGAATTTTCACACATCGACGTCATGATGTGTCACACCGGATTCCTAATGGGTCTGTGTGCAATGACGGCTCTGTTAATGCAGCACCACGTCTGGCTGCATCCCGGGTTCACGTGTTTTAGCACATTTAACAACAACATCCAGCCTCCCTCATCTGTTTTACCTCATATGCATGGATCTGACCACTCATCGCATGTTCCCCATGTGTTCGTTCAGTGTGTTCGTGGCTCATTGCACAGTTCTTTAACCTTGTATGCAGGGGAGGGTCAGTCTGTTCCCATGTTAAACCTCCTCTCTTGACATACAGTGCTGTGCAGAAGGCTTAGGCACCAAAGCACAATGTTTAAAACCATTCTGTTTTGCATATAAAAACCTCATTAATATACTTTTCAATACATATATATATATGCAAAAAAAAGAAGACTTTTTTAAATGTAAAAAGATCTTGTGTTATTATTTAACCTATACGTTATTATTTATTGTACTAATTTATATGTATTTATTTTAGTTTTTAAATCTAATTCTCTCCAGTGCATATAGCTTTTACACAGTACTGTATGTAAGAAGGTATTTCAGTGAGTTGAATACATTTAATCTTGTCTAAGTTTTTTAATTTCGAAGGCTTCGAGCATAAGCTATTTATTGCTAACCTGTTTTATATATAATTTAATGTAACTGAATGACCATTTCCACTGCTTTAATCTAGTTTGGGAGGCATAAATGACTAAAATCATATTTATTTTAATGCACTGCAAATGTTTTTACATAGAGGAGGTATGTAGAAGGAGGTAACCAATGTCATGTAATTGTTCAACTGTTTAAAGAGGACCTTTTTCCGGTTTCTCTGTTTCCTTACGTGTGTTTTGTAGCTTTTTGTGCATGTAAATTGTCTGCAAAGTCCAAATTAGATGCCGTAGAGAAGCTCTCTTCCACAGGAAATGCTTTTCTCAGACGCCTCAATGGAAATCCAGCCATTTTGTCTGTTATGAGGTGACATCATCTCGTAGCAAATCCTTATTTCCCGCCTACAGGCAAGCTTGACCTACCCTCACACAACACAGAGAGCTAAAACAGTAGAAACTGACCATTCCAATGTTCTGCTCCAGTGTAGCTTGTGAAGGTGGATCTACCAGCTTGTTGTTCTGCCTGACTTTCAGGATCGGACTCTGACTCAAACTGATACAGCAGAAGAATAGCCCCAGCAGTGTGGGGGCAGAGCTTATGGCATGATGTTGCTTTGGGGGTTGACTAATCAGAAGAGTGAGCGAGCTCACCTATTAGAGCATAGGGAGGCGGGGCTTAAAGACATGTTTCAGACAGAAGGTGGATACAGTTGTTAGTACAGTTGTTTCTAGTAGACACAAAAATAATGTTATTAACATTGCAAATGATGTAATAGGAAAATAGTGGCATTTAGGCTCATGAAAAAAATGCATGTCATATCAAGAATTCATGATCCGTTACTACAGATCTGTATATTGAAAGTCAACCTGAAATCTAAATTGGTCTTTATTGCCTTGTTAGTATATGTTCCCGGTCACATTAAGGATGACTTTGCTGTAGTCTGTGAAGTATCTTCTCTAAAAGACTCCAAAGTCTCTAAAATATCTTCAGATTTTTGATTACATAACCATGTACTGGTCTGTGTGGAATACTTATATTAAAAATTAAAGCTTCACCTCCCACTCCCACCCACATATCATCTAGAGAAAACCCTCAATAAGCTCAGAGACCCTCCCTGGTACTGTGTCTCATGGAGAAATGTGTCACAGTATGGGTTATAATTTCTGCTTCACAGCGACTATAATAATAACTAGAACCGCCGAGTTCGGCTTGAGACAACTTGCGAAAACACTATTCCAGCTAGTTGCAAGGGTGTTGCTAGAAAGTTGTTCGGTGGTTGCTGAGATGTTGTTAGATGGTTGTTAAGGTTAGGTGATAAAGATGGTATATCTGGTTTACTAGGGGGTTCTATGCTCTTCCAGATGGTAATGTTAAGTGGTTTCGTTGGTATTGCAAGTGAGTACTAGGATGATGTTAAGTTGTTGCTACAGTATTTCTCATGTGAGGGTTGCTAGGTGGTTGCTGAGAAGAGAGAATATGAGTTTGTCATGTTAAACTTGGAATTAAGATGTGCAGCGTTAGATGGAATAAAAGTGTCTTTGGCTAGTGTCCTTATAGGATGGGCTGGCGGCCTGTCCCCCACCCATCCCCTCTGGCTTAGAAGGATAAGCGGTATAGAAGATGAATGAATGAAGTTAGAAAGTGTGCAGTGGTTGATATCATGAATATAGGATATTAGGTTAGAAGGAAACAGGGTGCCCCCACCCAAACCCCAACCCCACATATGAAAGGATAAGTGGTATAGAAGATGAATGAATGAAGTTAGAAAGTGTGCAGTGGTTGATATCTTGAATATAGGATATTAGGTTAGAAGGAAACATGGTGGTCCCACCAAACCCCAACCCCCCACATAGAAAGATAAATGGTTTAGAAGATGAATGAATGAAGTTCGAAAGTAAGCAGTGGTTGATATCATAAATATAGGATAGTAAGTTAGCAGAAAACATGGTGGTCCCACCAAACCCCACACATAGAAGGATAAATGGTATAGAAGATGAATTAATGAAATTAGAAAGCTTGCAGTGGTTGATATCTTGAATATAGGATATTAGGTTAGGAGGAAACATGGTGGTCCCACCCAACCCCAACCCCCCACATAGAAAGATAAATGGTTTAGAAGATGATTGAATGAAGTTAGAAAGTGTGCAGTGGTTGATATCATACGTATATGAAAGTAGGTTAGGAGGAAACATGGTGGTCCCCCCCAACCCCAACCACAACCCTAACCCCACACATAGAAGGATAAGTGGTTTAGAAGATGAATGAATGAAGTTCGAAAGTAAGCAGTGGTTGATATAATGAATATAGGATAGTAGGTTAGAAGGAAACAGGGTGGTCCCACCCAACCCCAACCCCAGACATAGAAGGATAAATGGTATAGAAGATGAATTAATGAAGTTCGAAAGTAAGCAGTGGTTGATATCATAAATATAGGATAGTAAGTTAGCAGAAAACATGGTGGTCCCCCCAAACCCCACACATAGAAGGATAAATGGTATAGAAGATGAATTAATGAAATTAGAAAGCTTGCAGTGGTTGATATCATAAATATAGGATAGTAGGTTAGCAGGAAACATGGTGGTCTCACCCAACCCCAACCCCACACATAGAAGGATAAATGGTATAGAAGATGAATTAATGAAATTAGAAAGTTTGCAGTGGTTGATCTCATGAATATAGGATATTAGGTTAGAAGGAAACATGGTGGTCCCATCCAACCCCAACCCCCTCACATAGAAGGATAAGTGGTAAAGTAGATGAATGAATGAAGTTAGAAAGTGTGCAGTGGTTGATATCATGAATATAGGATATTAGATTAGAAGGAAACATGGTGGTCCCACCAAACCCCAACCCTCCACATAGGAGGATAAATGGTTTAGAAGATGAATGAATGAAGTTAGAAAGTTTGCAGTGGTTAATATCATGTATATAGGATAGTAGGTTAGAAGGAAACAGGGTGGTCCCACCCAACCCCAACCCCCCACATAGAAGGATAAATGGTTTAGAAGATGAATGAATGAAGTTAGAAAGTGTGCAGTGGTTGATATCATGAATATAGGATAGTAGGTTAGCAGGAAACATGGTGGTCCCACCAAACCCCACACATAGAGGGATAAATGGTTTAGAAGATGACTGAATGAAATTAGAAAGTTTGCAGTGGTTGATATCATGAATATAGGATATTAGGTTCGACGAACCCCCCCCACAGGAGGTTTGTTTATGACCAGGTATGGACAAATTCTTATACTTAATTTTAAATTGAAATATATTTGTTGTTACCGTTTGAGAAAGTGTGTTTGGGAAGGTGCTGAATGTGAAGTTCTAGAGTTTCTGATTAAATAAATGTAAGAACAAATAATAAACTGGCCTTAAAACTGGACAAATGTACAGCAGTTTTCAATCGCTTATTGAAACGAACCCTGTTGCGATTGCTCTGCTAGTGCGGTTCGTTACAGCAAGCAAGAACGCCGCTGTCTGAGCGCCAGATAAACAGGCCGAGACCACCGAGAAGATTCTAATGCTGTTTTGACAGGTGCATGGATTTGATCATTTCTTCATAAGCTCTGAATTGATTATATGAAGTGTTAAGGCACTGAGTTGAGCCACTAGAGGCTGCTGCAAGGATTTTACTCTGCATCTTACTAAACCACAGTCTCGTAAGGGAGGACAGCTCTGATTTCACAAAACAGAGAAAACAATATAGAAATAAAACGAACAAGTCCAGATAGACCAGAGAGCGGTGGGATTCAGAGAGTTCGGTAAACAGTATCACAGCTATTGTACGTTATAAAATCAGCCCAGTCAATTACAGTTAATAACTTGCTAGACTTTTGTTTACGTCTTATGGTTCATTGTTAAATGTGTTAGTATGAACCCAAAGGAACCAGAACTGAAACATATCATTTTCTGGATTCGGCCAGGACGACCAAAGTCTGAACACACCCTAACAACTGTGCAGTGCAGAACAGGTTGAGTTACATTACAATACACTGTGTAATAGGATCAGTGTGGCATGGCATAGTTACTGCAGTATTTCTCGTGATATGTTTCCCAGGTGGTTGCTAGTATGTGTGAGTATGTATATATATATATATATATATATATGTGAATCTGTGCAGACCTACGCGGAAGGGAAAGGTTGGTAGCAGCTGCGGATTCACTAGATTGTAAAGGATGTGATGTTTTGTAATGAGTTGGTCATGGGTCCTTACAAGGATGGATTAAGGATAGTCTGGGCCTAGATAAAGGGGCCTTAAAAGCATGGCTAGGGGCCGCAAAAGCATGGCTAGGGCCCAAAAAGCATGGCTAGGGGCCCCAAAAGCATGGCTAGGGGCCTAAAAAGCATGGCTAGGGCCCCCAAATAAACATATATTGTATCATAAATGTTGATAGATATCGCAAAATGTACCTCAAGGGCCCAAGGCCCGGTCAGTAATCCAGCCATGTGTCCTAATACAGGGTTCAAAAGCAAGTGATGATTTAATGGTTGCACCCGGGCTGTGAACAGCTGAGTTAGGTTCAATAGGTCTCTCCATTAATAGATTTTGGGATAAGTTAGGTTAGAATGTAGTTAGAATGTAGGCAAAACGGTGGCGCAGTGGGTGGCGCTGTCACCTCAAAGCAAGAAGCCTTGGTGGGGTGACCAGGTTCTTGTGTCTGTGTGGGTTTCCTCCCACAGTTCAAAGACATGTAGCCAGGTTGGAGATGCTTCATTGCGCCTATTTTGCATCTATTATTAACATGCGAGTGTGTATATGTTTGTCTGTGATGGACTGGCAGCCTGTCCAGGGTGTTTCTGCCTTCCACCCAAGACTCCAGATCCTCAACCTCCTCCCACTCGCCCCCACAAACCCTAGAACCCTCCCACCACCTTTGATATGAACATAATGCGTGTGTATGTAATAGGGCTATGTATTGGCAAAAACCTGGCGATACAGCGGCACACTTCAATATATCGCAATACTGCAAGAAAAGTGATATACTGTGATTTTTTTTTAATCCTACTATTAAAACACACTACTATATGAACAGGTTTGTCAATGCTTACAATAGCATTGCGCCCTTGTGCTGCTTGTTAATGTTGGAGTGGAGCTGAAAATTGATTACAACACTGCCATCTAGTGGTCAGAGGTTTAAACACAACACACAATGATTCACTGTCTGCCAGAATCTGTGTATCGATACTGTGTTTTTGAGAATACAGTATCACGAAACATAATATCCCGATATTTAATATTTCAATATGTTTGTGAATCCTTGTAGTCCCTTATGGATGGAAAAGCATGCTAGCAGCTGCAGATTGGCTAGATTGTAGAGGATGTGGTGTTTTGTTAGGAATAAAGAGAGAGTCACAGTAGAAGAAAGAGAAGAGAGAATATGAGTTAGTGATGTTAAATTAAGAATTAAGATTCGCCATGTCCTTGTACAGGGTTCAACAGCAAATGATGAATGAAAGATTAAACCCAGGTTGTGAACAGCTGAGTTAGCTTTAATGGTCACTCCATCAAAGAAATTGGTAAAAATGGAGTTTGTTGTATTTTCCTTTTATTTTATTTCCGTTTCTAAAGTTAGAATGTTGGTGCACTGGATTACATTAAGACCAGAGTGACATAGCAGGTGTTGACAAGGGTTAGTGAGTGTTTACGTTCTTACAACCATGTCCTCCAAGTTTTTTAAGAGGGAACCTCATTGAAATGCTTATGTAATGATGCGACAGCAGCAAAGAGCAGTCACTCTTATCTGTTTAACGACAAATAGAGCAAATGTTAATAAAGCCGCCCCCTAGTGTCCATGAAAATGAGGGCCGCCATTTGAACTGACCAGTTTACCAACACACAGAATGTATTCTACAGTACGAAGGTAATGTCAATGATTAATTAGTACGTATACCTTCAGAGCCGGACTGTATGGAGTACGCCGGAGGCCGTGTGGTTCCTGCAGCGTGTGATTTATTTTCAGACGATAGCTGGAACCGTTATCATGAGCTTGTAATGGAAATTCCAGCTGCGTGCTTTGATTAACGATGCACTTTATTTGTTCACGTGTGCGTATAATGCAATGTGAGCGTTTGGGAGTGGATGACTGAACAGTAGAAGTAAATGGAGAAGTGTGGGGAGGGAGGGGGGGGGAGGGGGCTACCTACAGCAGCTTTAATGATCAATCTAATTGGGTGGAACAGAGATATGCAACCAATAGGGCTGCGTTGTCACAACTGATTAATGTCCAGGTCCGAACGGGCCGCGCATGTTTGTTGCTCGGAGCCCCCGCAGCTCCAGCCTCAGCGCTTTAAGGCTTGCGACGCAAATTGGGTGTGACATCGAGTGCAAAGCCCTCCATTACAGAGCGCCTCTGTCCAAACGCCCCACAACTATTGTTTCTATGTGCACGCATGTGTGTCACATCCAACATACGCTTCTGCTTCCTTCATGTTTTCTCAAGAAAATCTTTTAGGGGGATCCGCTTCTGATGGATGTGTGGTTGAGGACCACCCTTCATTAGTTTGATTTTCTGTCAGTGTGGCCATTACATACAAATTATTAATTTTTCCAGAGTTTCCTGGAAGACCCCTGGAGCGGAAATAAGGTTGATCCACTGCATACTGGCGAAATATACATTAGTCATTAGTTTAAAAGTTTTCTCGTTTTTCTTGACACTGAAAAGTGAATAGCTTGTGTTTTAATGGCTGTTTTAATTGGAAATGAAATAAATGATGGTTGACTTTGCGCCGTTCTGTGTACTGATGGTTCTACTGAACTGGTTCAAACACAATTTAGACTTCAGACTAAACTCCTTCTGTTTTGAGTCACTCTATATATCTTCATAATGTACATTTTATTAAAATAAATAATTGAATGTTCCATTTTTGGTCACTACCAAAGCAACCATAATGGTACTCAAACGTTACCGAATGTTTTAGCTTTGAACAGTCGTGCAGACATAAAATCATGTAAAAAGTTACTTTTTATTTATTTATTGTTTTATTTTTATTTTTTGCCTGTCATGTCTGGCAATTTTCGCAATCGGAATGATGTGTACCAAACATATTTGCTTTTACAAGAACAGCGCTATAGGTTTTCTACAGCCTATTCCTGTTAATGTTGTATTTTTATAGTTATTTACACCAATAAGGCAATAAAATAATAAGAATAATAAATAAAATTAAAATAAAATATACAAAGTTACTTAATTGCAGCACAGGTGTGTTTCAGTAGTTACAGTTCTTAATATTACACACTATTTTTGAGACCTTAGAAAAATTTACTTTCAAGGAGTGCTAACCGCTCACCCCATGTGACCATGAGGGACGGGGATGCAATCAGCTGGCTGAAATAAGGCTTAGCATGAAGACTAAAACTTTATATATATATATATATATATATATATATATATATATATATATATATATATATATATATATATATATATATATATATATATATATAAGATTAAATCCCTGATAAATTTCAATCTTCACTTAATAAGAAATTAAAAAATAAAATAAAAAAAAAAAACAAATATAAATATAGGGGTCAACCTCCCAATTGAAAATACTCTGATGATTTTGTATATATTCAGCTTTTCTAATGTCTCTATTAATAAATTGGGTTTAAATAAAGCATGACATGACTATTCAGATCTTTGATACTTATTAATAAATTAATTAATTAATTTAATTTAATTTACAGTGGGACTGAAGTTTGAACTCATGTATTAGAATGGTCCACTTGGAATGAATATATCCATATGTGCTTTAATTTGAAACCACTTAAGTTATAACAATTGTCAACCTTCACATATGAAGTTAACTATTTGTTCCAGTGAGCTACAGGTGTGAAATAGTTAGTTTGTGATTACTATGTACTAAACACGGTTTTGTTATTTCTGCCAGTAACAGAAGTTTCTATGGTTAAACTCCTGAGTCCCATAAGCGTCTACATTGGCCGTCTCAGCGATGATTATACATGCTGTGTATTTCTTTATTGGAAGGAATCATGAGATCTATTCAGCATGCAGTTTACACAGTTTCCCACACAGGCTTTTAGAAACTGAAGAAAACAGGCCTTGATAGCTTTGGAAATAGTGTATGGGCGTTTGTCATTGTGAGACTGTTTCACTGTTTTGCGGCCAAGCGAGAAGGCTGGCAGGTGGGAGAAAACAAGATGATTTCAGTCCCAGAATTTATATATATATATATATATATATATATTTTTTTTTTTTTTTTTTTTTTTTCTGGCCAGAGGGAAGGGTAATGGAGTATACAGACTACGGTGGAATGTCAAATCTTGCTTCAGGCAGCAAAAAGATCACAGATCACAGCAGACATAACGGTGCTTCACCTTCCTCTCTCCCGGAGGGCTTGGAGAGGACAGACTGTTATCCCTATAACACCTGTCAGGAACCGCTGGCTATATGCTTCGGCGCTTCGGTTGGAAATATGAACGCATGCTGGAGGGCGCTAGGAACTATTGACAATGTATATTTACTGCCAGTCTGCAACTACGTCTAGTGCTTTAGAGACACATACAGTACTGGAAGTGTAGGCTCTGGCATTTACACAGTACTGTACTCTCAGAGTGAGCTGTGAGAGTGAGTGTCTAAGTAGGCTGTCTAGTTAGGCAGCTGTGTAAGTATCAGCGTTCTCTCCTCATCTCTCCTCATAAAACAGATTACTGAGACGCTCTAGTTAGAGAGAGACTGCGTCACGGCTTGTTCCCGCCCACTGCAGCACGCGACCGGTGGTTTAGCTGGTTGCTAAGCTACCGGCCAGCATCCAAAACAATAGCAATGGCTTGAGTATAAAACTGCTAAATGGTGAAGGACTCGTTACAGAGTTGATAATAAAATACTGGTTTGTGTGATTATATGACCAGAAACACATTAAAACTCCAGAGAGAATCAAAATAACTCACATTTTAAAACCACTTCACTGCTCATAGATTAGCCTGTGCTGCATCATGGGGTTGTCTTAGCGGCTGAGGAAGAGTCCGATGCTTCCTTAAAATCAGGTCTTAATAAGGTTCCTCAGTAAACAGCATGTTTAAGGTATGTAAGAATTGGAACAGTCTACATGTCGGAAGCGTAAAATGCTGCCTATGTAGGAGCTCACTAGGTTTTGAGACACACCCTGTGTCTTCAACATTCTGGCTTTTGAAGCACTTCATTACACAACAGAGTGTTTATTTATAGAAACAGTAAATAAAACTTTGAATCAGCCTATGTCTGACTCGCTTTATTCTCTCTGACTCGCTTTATTCTCTCTGACTCGCTTTATTCTCTGACTCGCTTTATTCTCTGACTCGCTTTATTCTCTGACTCGCTTTATTCTCTGACTCGCTTTATTCTCCGTCTTGCTTTATTCTCTGACTCGCTTTATTCTCAGACTCGCTTTATTCTCTGACTCGCTTTATTCTCTGACTCGCTTTATTCCCTAACTTGCTTTATTCTCCGTCTTGCTTTATTCTCTGACTCGCTTTATTCTCTGACTCGCTTTATTCTCTCTGACTCGCTTTATTCTCAGACTCGCTTTATTCTCAGACTCGCTTTATTCTCTCTGACTCGCTTTATTCTCAGACTCGCTTTATTCTCTCTGACTCGCTTTATTCTCAGACTCGCTTTATTCTCAGACTCACTTTATTCTCTCTGACTCGCTTTATTCCCTAACTTGCTTTATTCTCTGACTTGCTTTATTCTCCATCTTGCTTTATTCTCTGACTCGCTTTATTCTCCGACTCGCTTTATTCTAAGACTCGCTTTATTCTCTGACTTGCTTTATTCTTCTTTTTGCTTTATTCTCTGACTCGCTTTATTCTCTGACTCGCTTTATTCTCCATCTTGCTTTATTCTTCGTCTTGCTTTATTCTCTGACTCGCTTTATTCTCTGACTCGCTTTATTCTCTGACTCGCTTTATTCTCCGACTCGCTTTATTCCCTAACTTGCTTTATTCTCCGTCTTGCTTTATTCTCCGACTCGCTTTATTCTCAGACTCGCTTTATTCTCTGACTCGCTTTATTCTCAGACTCGCTTTATTCTCTGACTCGCTTTATTCTCTGACTTGCTTTATTCTTCTTTTTGCTTTATTCCCTAACTTGCTTTATTCTCCATCTTGCTTTATTCTTCGTCTTGCTTTATTCTCTGACTCGCTTTATTCTCTGACTCGCTTTATTCTCAGACTCGCTTTATTCTCTGACTCGCTTTATTCTCTGACTCGCTTTATTCCCTAACTTGCTTTATTCTCCGTCTTGCTTTATTCTCTGACTCGCTTTATTCTCTGACTCGCTTTATTCTCTCTGACTCGCTTTATTCTCAGACTCGCTTTATTCTCAGACTCGCTTTATTCTCTCTGACTCGCTTTATTCTCAGACTCGCTTTATTCTCTCTGACTCGCTTTATTCTCAGACTCGCTTTATTCTCAGACTCACTTTATTCTCTCTGACTCGCTTTATTCCCTAACTTGCTTTATTCTCTGACTTGCTTTATTCTCCATCTTGCTTTATTCTCTGACTCGCTTTATTCTCCGACTCGCTTTATTCTAAGACTCGCTTTATTCTCTGACTTGCTTTATTCTTCTTTTTGCTTTATTCTCTGACTCGCTTTATTCTCTGACTCGCTTTATTCTCCATCTTGCTTTATTCTTCGTCTTGCTTTATTCTCTGACTCGCTTTATTCTCTGACTCGCTTTATTCTCTGACTCGCTTTATTCTCCGACTCGCTTTATTCCCTAACTTGCTTTATTCTCCGTCTTGCTTTATTCTCCGACTCGCTTTATTCTCAGACTCGCTTTATTCTCTGACTCGCTTTATTCTCAGACTCGCTTTATTCTCTGACTCGCTTTATTCTCTGACTCGCTTTACTCTCCGACATGCTTTATTCCCTGATGGCTGATGCCAGTGTGCGCCCCGCACTCCCGAATCTGCACAGACCTGATTGGCTGAGGAGCTCCTTTGGTGATCTTACAGCGCACATGATTGGTCTGTGAGTTTACTGCACCGTAAAGCCCGTATACCATAAAGACAAGAAAAGTTCCTCCACTTAAAAGAAACACTGTCAACATGAAATCCCTCTCAGTAGTTTATCAGTTTAGGTCCTCATTGGACAACAGCTGGATCTGGACCCAGACCCCAGTCCACCTATTAGTGACCGCTGATGTAGACCATATGATGAGGACCATATAGGGCCAGGCAGTGTTTTGCAGGCAGTGTTTTAATTTTCGCTCTGCATTTCCAAAGATTTATAGCCGCCCTTTATAAATAGTGCGTTGGGGTACTAAGGTGGGTCCCTTGCTGACAGAGGTGTCTAATTGCATGCATGCATAATTTTCATAGAAATGCTTCGACCAGTAGAAACAAGCTGCTGCTCATGAGCCTAAGGTCACCATCCCCAGTGGTGTGGAGCAGAGGAACTGAGGTATTTGCAGTGATGGAGCTCCATCCACTACTTTGGAGATGAGGTGGGATGGGCCAAACATCACCTCACTAACACAGTTGAGGCTGAGTGCAGTCAGATCCTCACAAGCTATACTTGTGTACAAACGTTTATCTATCTATCTATCTATCTATCTATCTATCTATCTAGTCATCGCATCTACCGATAGATGGCTTTTGGCTGGTAATGTCAGTTCATGTGTTGGTGGTGCTGCACGAATGGGTTAAACGTGGAGATCTTGAATTTCCCACTGGGATCAATAAAATATCTATCTATCTATCTATCTATCTATCTATCTATCTATCTATCTATCTATCTATCTATCTATCTATCTATCTATCTATCTATCTATCTATCTATCTATCTATCTATCTATCTATCTATCTATCTATCTATCTATCTATCTATCTATCTATCTATCTATCTATCATGTCATCGCGTCTACCGATAGATGGCTGTTGGCTGTTAATGTCAGTTCATGTGTTGGTGGTGCTGCACGGATGGGTTAAACGTGGAGATCTTGAATTTCCCACTGGGATCAATAAAATATCTATCTATCTATCTATCTATCTATCTATCTATCTATCTATCTATCTATCATGTCATCGCGTCTACCGATAGATGGCTTTTGGCTGTTAATGTCAGTTCATGTGTTGGTGGTGCTGCACGGATGGGTTAAACGTGAAACGTGGAGATCTCGAATTTCCCACTGGGATCAATAAAATATCTATCTATCTATCTATCTATCTGTCTGTCTGTCTGTCTGTCTGTCTGTCTGTCTGTCTGTCTGTCTGTCTGTCTGTCTGTCGGATGGGTTAAACGTGGAGATCTTTACTTTCCCACTGGGATCAATAAAATATCTATCTATCTATCTATCTATCTATCTATCTATCTATCTATCTATCTATGGGAGTGATAAATGCTATTGTTTTAACTATAAGAACTGAAAAACAGAACTTGTTGAAAGCCTTTCATGTCATCGCGTCTACCGATAGATGGCTGTTGGCTGTCAATGTCAGTCCATGTGGTGGTGGTGCTTAAAGAATGGGTTGGGAGGACTTTTTGTAGAATCCTTCTCTCGCTCTCACTCATTTCCTACTGGTTATTGACAGGGCTGAACTGCATGGTTCTAGCGGAGCTTCGGTAACAATATACTAAGAGAGACTTGAAGACAGAAAAGCCATTACCATAGGCCAGCAAGGCTGGCACAGTTAATTGTGCCTTCAAGAGGCAATTTGCATTCTGTTTTGCTGCCTGCACTGCGACTTATTATACACTTAGGAGGAAAGGATTCATTCAAGTGTGCATTTGTGGAATAGATCGTTTTGATCTAAGAGCGATTTTAGCTATTTTAAAACAATACGTTTTCTTCCCTTTCCGTGCATTCATAATTATAGTCTTTAAAAAGGGACGCTACTACTTTTTGCTGTTCTACTGTAATTTCCATCTAATGGAATCATTAGGATGTAAACAGTGTCATTCCGAGTGGTTTACTGTAGAAGCTGGTGATAGTGGTAGTGATAGGAACCAGACGGCTGCCGTGAAAAGGACTTTAAAAGCTTCACAGAATGGTATTACGCTGTGTTTACTGCCTGAGATGACTGATTTCAGAACAGCTTTTTGCCTAAAACATATATATTTTTTAATCCACTATTTTAGAAATATTGACATTGCATCACTGATTGTTTCAAGTAGTTATAAAAAAACTGGCTATATTAGTGTAGTGGACGTCTGGTTCCATATACCACCATTGTAAAGATTTGATAAGTGTCTCTGTTATGCATTAGTACATATCAGACTACTCTAAATAACTCAACAACTCAATCTAAACAAATAAAACAGTGGGGGGGGGGGCAGTGATGTTGGGGAGGGGTTACCAATTAAGCTTGCCTACCCATTGTTGTCATCTGTGTTCTTCACTATGTAAGGCATGGTTAAGAAACGTTGTCCCGCCCTGTATGCTGTCCTTGTGGTTCTTATATATGTTTCTTGTCCCTACGTCCCTTGTCTGAGTTTTTTTTTATGTCAACTTAAGAAATATTACGAGCTTTTCCATGAGTTTGATTTGCAATCTTCCGGTGGTCTTGCTAACCCTCACAACAGCAATGTTTAAGAGGTGTGAGGTCCCATGTTGGGTTAACTAGGAGTGGCTAAAATGGTTCCAGGTATTACAGTCACTTACCCAGACTTTCCATTTTCTGCGCAGTGGAGATGACTCAGACCTGGACTCCGAGGTAGAGGACCGCGTGGATGGGGTGAAATCATGGCTCTCGAAGAATAAGGGCTCCACCAAGACTCTGTCGGACGAGGGCACCTTAAAGGCCCCCAGGTTAGTGCGCAGCATCTCAAGCTGCTTATTAGAGCACTTTCCTTCTAGGCTTGAAATGATAGAGCAGATCTCTTTATCTCACCTTCCTTGAGCCCGCACTGGAGGAGGAGATGAAGAAAAAGCTGGGGCTTGTGCTACCTGAAGCTCTGCGGAGTGCTGGGCAATTTCACACAATTACTGTTTACCAAATAGCAAACGTATTACTGGGAGCCTGTTCCGATGGGGCTCGCTGAGGCAGACGACGAATAGGCTGGGCAGGACCATGTCGCAGCTCCTTTCCTGCTGGAGGTTTTCATCTGTACCTTCATTTTTAGGATGTGCTGTTTATCCTTATCAAAACGTTTTGTTGATTTTTGCATCATCGTAATTTATGCTTCTTCCTTTGAGCTTCTAGTGCTGGACGATATGACCCAAAATTCATATTGCGATATATTTCTTAATTTTGGTCGATACGATATAATTTCGATATTGATATAAATAATTTGAAGGCCTCAGAAGAACTGCCAAGAATCCCTATAATGGAAGTCTGTATCTACTTTATCAATATAAATAACTTTGACTTTAAACAATACAACAGAGGCTGACTTTCTTATTATTAGATTAAAACAATTGTGCGTCAGCCCGGATAAAGAACATGAAAACTCTTCATATACATGAAAGGAACATGACATCCCCATCAAATGAGCAATCCTCTAAATCAGGGGGCCAGATAAGACAATATCAAAATATATATATATTATATTTTATATATATATATAAAACACTATTTAAAATCTGAAAAAAACACAAATGTACAGAATAATGAATAATAACTAAATAATTAACACTAAACATCTTGTCTGAACATGAGCTGATATGCTGCTCACTAGATAATGTTCTAAAAACTCAGTCAAACATTTGTAGGCTAAGGTGTAGATGCTTATATAAGAACTATAGCTCGTATAAAACCACAAACGTAATCAACTCTGCCCCGTAACCCCTGGAAACGCAAGCACGTGATATAATTGGATGATGCAAGGAGCACCTTTGTTAACATGCGGCCAGCTTAGGAAGGGAAGTGTGTTCAGGTCGGTTGATGCGACAGAGCAATCTAAATGCAACGTTAGCATTTTTTTGTTGTAGCCATCACTGCATGCAGTTCTGTAAGTTCAGAAGTTCAGTCAGAAAAATAACGGAGCTTAAACCCTCATTTATACTCAACATTAAGTACAGATACACACGGAGCTTCCTTTCCTCACTCTGTGTTTATTGTGTGCGATGTTTGTATTTTCGCAAAGCTAACTGATACGGACGGGACGGCGCAATACCTCTGCAGACTGTGGGGGCAGTGCAAGACGCCACCACTACTATACAAAAACAGAAGAAATGGCGAGGGAGAATAAATGAGCCTTAAATGAGCCTTAAGTTTATCTAACTTCATCTTGCTAAGACAGCAATGAAGCGTGCTATACATTTATGTACTGCTGCCACCGTCAGGTGAAAGGAACAATTGCAACGTACCGACGGGCCATAAGGGTGATTCAGCGGGCCAGTAAAAGTTTGGCTGCACCCCTGCCGTAAATAATACATATAAAAATACCCCAAAAATTATATCACTGTTATTGAGACATATCGCGGTAAATACCAATATCGAATTATTGTCCAGCTCTATGTGCTTCCTTTTATTTTTGAACCATCCTGTCTGAATCACTGCTTTACTTTATTTCTCTCTTTCCTCTATTTGTGTCCGTCTGTTTTCATACCCTCTCCAAAGCCTCAAATACCCTAATGCAGCTAACGCTGATGTCAAAGACATGAAGGAGGGGAAAGAGGGTAAGGAAGGGCAGGAAATAAAAGATAAAGATGGCAAAAATGCAGAGCAGATTAGGTCGGTGTCTGTGATGAGCTCCCTGAGCTACAGGAAGCGTTCCAACCTGAAGGACTCCATCGGAGGCACAGGAGATGAGAGCTCCCTCTTTAGCGCCCTGAAGGAGAAGCCGGACATCCCAGACCACTCCTCGTTCCGCAAAGCAAAGAACAAATCCAGCGAGAAGGCTGGAGATGACCAAGACGACAGGGGCTCCGTCATCTCGCAAGCTTACTCCGAGGCCACCAGCATGGCTAGGAAAGGTCTTGATAGACGCTGGACCAAGAGCAGCCCGGATTTCGATAAAGAGTCCATGGTGTCCTCTGTGGCGCCCAGCAGAGTCTCAACGCGCCGCGGCCTGGACCAGGACGATGATGCCAAGTCCACCATGAGCAGCTACAGCTTGCGCCGCAGCACCTCATGGATGGATGACAGCCGTAGCGACTTTGGGTCTTCGGTCAGTCCTGGCCTGAGTCGGCGCTCAGGGGGACGAAGTCCGGGAAGTGTCAGCGTAACCTCTCGGGCCTCGTTGGCCCGCAGCAGCCGGCTAAGCGAATTCGGTGTGGACCTGGATGACGATGACGACGATGCCAGGAGCGTGGCCTTCAGTGAAGGTGGAGTCTCGGCCTACAGCCCTCGGTCTCTGGCCCGAAGCCTTTCCACCCCTTCTCAAGTTCGCTCTTCGGAAGATGGCCAAGATATCAAACCTGTCAGTCACCGCAACTATCTGGACCCAGAACTGGAAAAAGCAATCAATGAAGTCCTCAGCTTCAAGCCGATCAAGTTCAAGCGCCGCAGTTTGGAAGACTCCGACGAAGAGCAGGACAAGGGAGGAGCAGAAGAAGAAGAACTTGAGAGCCGGAAGAGCGTACGCAGTCTCAGGAGCTCCTTGCAAGATGATGACAATGATGACGTCGGTCTAGGCCGAAGCACATCCAGCCTGCGTCGCTCGGCGTCTGTCTCCACGATGGATTATGGCCGTGCGTCCAGCAGCTTAAGCTCTCGCAGCCGGAGCAGCAGCCGCAAAGCCAAGAAGAAGAAGAACAGAGGCTCGAAATCTGAGAGCTCCTCAGAGGAGGATCGCAGGAGGAGCTCCAGAAAGAAGGGGTCCAGGAAGAGCAGGAAGAAGGAAAGTGAGTCTGAATCCTCCGAATCATCTGAATCAGAATCTTCAGATTCCGACTCATCCTCCAGCTCCAGGTCCACCATCTCCTACCGGAGCTCCAGCAGCATCAAGAAGGGCTTCGGTAGAGGCGCAAAAGGGTCGGACGGGGAAAGAGGGTCGCCAGATGGTCCTGCCGAGAGACCCCCCAGTAAGAAAGAGGAGAAGAAGAAGAAGAAAAAAATGGACAACCTGGTCATGAAGTACCTCTACAAGCCTGAGGATGATTAAAACCACGCAGCAGGTGACTGGAGGAACAGCATGGTGTGTTACACTAACATATTAGCAACAACAGCACCCCTCTGGACGAACCGTAGGATAGTTTTCACACCAGAGTAACGACTAACTGTCATCGACTCCGCATGCACGTAGAGTTCCTGAGGCCACATTTCGTTTGGCGAGAGGGGCTGGCGTTTCGCCAAATCAACCTTAAACTAATACTGTCGAAAGTTTAACTTTCAAAGGAGATTGAAATTAATGAACTACTTCCGCCGCTTTTGTTTTGTCTTGCATGGTTTGTTGTTTTGTGTCCCTGAAGAAGACTAGGTTTATCATCTGTTCATCTGCTTTTTCCCCAGAAAGTGGTTTGTTTAAAGTGGCGAAGCAGGAAGCCCTGAGCATGCAGGCACACATACTAATTCCCACTGAATGGCCCGTGTGATAAATGACTTGAATGCAACAAAACAACACCAGCGCCCGAGAAGTTAATTTAGCCAGACCTCCACAGTGGTTTTTTTTTTGTTCCCTGGCGATGCTGCACCAACTATATAGTATTGGATGCAGTTGATATGTAGTATGCAGTCAGGTATTGGCAATGGAACCGTTGGAAGAGTATTTATTCATGCACCTAAGAATTGGTTAAAATTCATTTTCAGAGATTTTACTGTTGCTGTGTCTGAAGAGGTTTAGGAATGACTTGAGTGTTCCCAATACTGGTCCTGCTCTGCACAGTCTAGCGTTTTCTGTACAACAAATAGACTATTGAGAAGCCGTTTAGTCAACGTTAGTCCAGATTGTTATGGAAGGAGTAAAAGGAACTGCTGGACTCTTGGTGTAATGATGGCCTTTAGTCTTGCCAGCCATTGCTACTTGCTAGAGGTCCACCAGCCCCACCTGCAGAGTACCTTTATTGGTCAGTGGTATCACTCAGCAGCAAGGTCTAACTGCCCATTGACTTCAAACATGTTGGAAAAAATGCTAAAACACTAATAACAGTGATCATAACTGCACTGTAGTAGAGTCTGACATTCTCAGATGTGGCATAATTGAATGAAACACACGTATCAGACAAACAACTTGAGAAATTTGGGCGTGAAACAACATTTAGCTCTAATTTTGCCACCGGAGAAGCTGCTGGGTGCTTATATGTACACACCACAGGTGTGTTTTAAACAATAATGATGTTTCACATATAGTTACATTGTTAAACATGGCTTTTCTTACTAATTATATACATACTTAATACTAAATATATAGAGATAAATAAGTAAAAATAGTTTTTAATGCGTCTAATATATATATGGTCTAATGAGTAAGTGTTATTCAGTCAAGCTGAGTATGTATGTGACCCAAAACACACTTTAGTGAACTTAAATATTAAAAAATTATATTGAAAAATAATCCAAATGTTAAAACAAGTAACTGTATAAATATCAGGACATATAGGTTAGTTAGGTTAGACGGAGTATCAGTACTGTGTATCAGCCTACATATGGATCAGGTATCAGTGCTGTGTTGATGGATCTCCATATGCAGTTTAGGACCTACTTGTTCTGCAGGGATACTATTTGACTAAAGTTCAGTCATAGAAGTTTCTGCTTCTCGCAGTCCAAATAATCCCAGTTATAAAGTTAGACTCAGTCCACAAAACTATATCTCAGAAGTCCTTTTTTCACTGAGGAGCTTCTTAACAACTACACATCTTTTGAAGACCCGTAGTGTTGGTTATCTTCTCACAGTGGAAGGATGGACAGAAACACCTGTGGTTGTTCTTAGATCTGAAGCGAGAGTCAAGCTTGACGTTCTCCTGTCTCTCAAAGATGAAAGCTTTAAGTGCTGTTTATCTGATGGGGACAGTTTTGGTGGGTCTAGCTTCTTTTCTTGCCATCAAAATGAAGAGGTAGACCAGCTCAGAGTATATGCTTTAGTCTTGAGAATACTGAAGTACAGAAGGCCTGACAATGGTCTAACTCAACCTTTAAACACATCTTATTTAAGTCCAGCTGACTTCAGGTCCAACTGGCCTTCATGACACTGTATGGCCAGGTCATTATCTCTTGGGCTGTGAGAAGACACCCAACACTACAGGTCTTCAAAGATATATAGTTGTTAAGAAGCTCGTCAGTGAAAAAGGATATCTGAGATATGGAGTTTTATGGACTGAGTCTAACTTTATTACTGGGATTATTTGGATTGCGAGAAGCAGAAACTTCTATGACTAAACTTATTAAGTCCAGCTTACTACAGGTCCTACTAGCCTTTATGACACTGTATGGCCAGATCATTATCTCTTGGGCTTGGGGCTGATTTCCTTGGGAGGTTCCTACCATAAACCAACAGGTTCTACTGAGCCATAAACTATGTGACTGTCAGCTATATAAACAAGCTTTTAGCTGCCGGGCATGGTCTGTAAGAAATATTTACAACCCAGGTCTTGTAGGTGATTGTTGGGAATCCTATTTTTTCACATTTTTGTAGGTGGTTTATCTGAAGTGTAATCTCTGAAATGTTAAATTTGTGTTTAATTGCTGTTGTGATTGCCCATTTTGACAACTGGCTAACATTAGAGCACTAAGTGGGTTAAGATGTAGTAAATGGCACTAGTGTGTAAACAAGCAAATGATCTTTTTTCATAATCCTTAATGTTTTGTGGACTGTGCTAGCTGTGCCAGTGGCTTCGACTCTCACTATGACTCTAAAAAAAGATCTTGTTAATGAACTGATTACTTGGGTAAGATGTAAGATTATACAGAGAGAATATACCAGGCATATGCATGGCATGTACACCACACCAGGACCCCAGAATTGAGAAGCATTGGTGCAGTAAGACCAGCCATGTTCACCACTCCAACAAACTTCCTCCTTCGCCTCTTACTAAAGAAAAGACGTAGCTGTCTGTGACTGTGATTAACCTTCAACCTGGAACAAACATCCCGCCCTGTGCTCTTTCGTTTTTCATAGCCTTGCCTAAAAGTCTATTTTCCCTCTTCCAGCCCGCTTCCCTACAAGAGACACCTGAGCCGAACAGAGGAGGAAACAGCTGAGGAGGAGAAAGAGCTCCAGCAGTCCAGCCAAACTCTCACCATCGACGGCAACGACGATTCCAGGCTTTCGGAAGCCACGGCATAGATCCCAACCACCGCTGATGTGAACCCGTGCACTGGATTTGGGAAAGATCTCTCGCTCCCTGTCATAGCCTTCTGCTCATCTCAGAGCCCCGGGGCTGCTTGCGGCCCTGTGGGACAAAACCGAACTGTAGTGTGTACATGATTTGTGTTATTTAATGATAGAGCTTTATGATATTAATCTAAAGATTTCGATTTCTGCATTGAAACCATTGCCTCTTAAAGTGTTCTTCACACTACAGACTTGTCAGCGTTCCTCAATCCTCAATGGTCGATCACTGCTGGCTTCCAAATCCTAAAATCCCCGTCCATCATCCGGGTCTTCCTCTGCATAATGTGAGAACGTTTCAGGAATATTCTTCTCAACATATTTCTTCACGTTTTTACTTATTTAAAGTCATTTTATTGAAGGATCTATCTTTGTGGACTGGCAGTGAAGTGAAGTAAATGTATCTGCCAGTGTAGAAAGATATGAAATATCGATAAGATCACTTTGTATAAGTAGAAATGCTGAATATAGGGTGAATAATCTTTTTATATAATGAGAAATTGAGAAGTATTAGACGTATTATTACATTTAAGATGCCTTCTTTTGTGAAGATACAGTAATGTGTGAAAGTCAGGTTGTTGATTTTGCAGCATCTGGAAAAGAACAGAAAACGTGTTTAATGGGAAATTGCATAGCAGCCTCAACAACTGAATAGAAGATCAGCTTTATTAGTGTATCAGTGTGTCCACTCTTTACCTTTATTACAGCGTCCATACTTTTAGGAGACTCACCTCCAAAGTTCACAAGTTCAGTCTAACAAGTTGGTGCAGTTTTCTGCTTCTCAGGATTCAGACAATCCCATAATGTTCATTGGTGTTGAGGTCTGGACTTTGGGGTGTTCAGGTAACCCCTGTTTTATATATATATATATATATATAATGATATGCTAATGCCACAGAAAAACAAGTAAGCATATATATATTGCTGTCCATTGAAAAACGTGTATCTCCATTTCTGTGTCTGGATCACTATATAAAGCAATATTATAGAGAACAGATGATCTTAAACCATTTCATATGCTACACCATACAAGCTGATTACTGTACGATAGCAGATTCTCTTAGTAAACTCTATAACAGTCCTGCCTCCAGTCTCCTGTCACTTCTGAGTCTGACTGCACACCGGTCTGTAAATCTTCAAATCAACAACGCAGTGCATTATGGGTATTCTTGCTACTTTAGGATATGTACATTGCTTTATATGGTGCACTATGAAATTTTTGGCAATTTTTATTTTTCTATATTAATTAAATGCAGCATCTAAGGTTTACAGTGTGGAACAATTTCATGATGAATGGACCAATAGAAACGCTTGGAAAGAATTCTGGTTCCATTGACTTCTGTTAAAAGTGAAGACTTTTAACTGTGAAGTTGCCTCCTTATACAGCGACGATATATATATATATATATATATATATATATATATATATATATATATATATATATATATATATATATATATATATATACAATATCATCGTTGTCCAATGAAAAGCAAGTACCTCCAAAATAACAATAGGAGGGCAAAATCTCATTGGAACCAGAATTGTTTTCAAACTATTTTGGAGTGTTTCTGTTGGTCCATTCATCATTAAACTTTCAGAGGATATAAAGGGCAGTGAACAGGTTCAAGTAGTGCAGAACAAAATGAACATACATGTTCTTCTTTGGACAGCAATGATATATATATATATATATATATATATATATATATATATATATATATATACTTACTTTGCTGTGACGTTTGCCTTCCCTATGCAAGTGGACTGTCTTATATTTACTCTCAGAAATACCTCGGAACGTGTTTGGGATTATTTAGACTGTGAGAAGTGACCAGCTTCCAAGACTTGACCCGTAGGTGTGGAAAACCTCCCTGAAGAGTGCTTGGGAAAGAAATGAAGCTGTAATAAAAGATAAATATCTTCCTGATGCCTAAAAAATAAATAACTTGTACTTAATAGCCATTTAGTCTAGAAGTGAAATCACAGTGCTGTACCTTCTGTTTGGTCAGGATCATTCAGCTAAAGCTCAGGCACACGTTTCAGAGACGCTCTCCATCATCTTGCTCACAGTGACACTGTTGGTAAAGCAGCCAGCTCTTTGATTTTAGAAGCAAGGTAAGTGTTGTTTAGTAGGGCCGGACTTCTCACAGCGGGCCGAGGGCCACCTGCTGCGCTGTGGACTTTCCGCCCCCCCTGACCTCCCCACTTGTGTAACAGACAGTGACGCAGTGCTCTCTATAGGAAATGTTTCCAGGGGAAACCGTTATACTCCACGTTGTTATTGTGAGGACAGCCGTGTTTATCTTTAGAAACTGGTTCCCGTTTTTAAGAGATCTGCTTGGTCAGGCTGCTGCTGCTGCTGCTGTTGTGTGGATGTTGTGAAGTTTGCCTTGAACCTGCTGGACTTATCGAACCCCAGCCTCACTGCTTTTCTCTGAGTTCATTACTTAGTTTCTTCACTTCTTTATCTCCTTCTCTCCTCAGTGGATACAGTTCTTTCTTTGGTTTTGATCTGTTTTTCCCAAAAGGGATTATATTTACTGAGATTTGCTTTCAGTTGGGATGCCTCTATTATTTTTCCGTCGTCTGCAAGCCGACTAATGGCTGTGAAAAGAATTATTCGTCAAACAAAATCAGTTCTCCACTTTTCTCAGACGTAGTCAACCAGCTTAAACATGTACCAGAAGGCTACTATAACTAACTAACACAAGAAGTCAATAGTCACCCAAATCGTTTCTGTAAATTCATCCCTGAAACCTCTCACAACCTGCTCAGACTGCATCCAGTGCTGTGTCTGGATCACTATATAAAGCAATATTATAGAGAACAGATGATCTTAAACCATTTCATATGCTACACCATACAAGCTGATTACTGTACGATAGCTAATTCTCTTAGTAAACTCTGTAACAGTCCTGCCTCCAGTGTCCTATCACCTCTGAGTCTGACTGCACATGTGCATGTGAATCTTCAAACCAACGATGCAGTGCATTCTGGGTATTCCTGCTCCTTTAGGATACGTCAGTTGTACGCTGCTTTATATGGTGCACTATGAAATTTTTGGCAATTTTAATTTTTCTACATCAATTAAATGCAGCATTTGGTGTTTACATTCTGGAACAATTTCATGATGAATAGACCAATAGAAATACTCCAAAATAGAAAAAATTCTGGTTCCATTGATTTCTGTTGAATGTGAAGACAGTTTTTGGTTTCTCCTGTAAAATTGCCATTTTGCAGATACTTGTTTTTCATTGGACAGTGATAGGTATTATATACAATATCGTCACTGTCCAATGAAAAACAAGTATTTCCAAAATTACAACTTTTAATGTCACTGGAACCAGAATTGTTTTCAAACTATTTGGGAGCATTTCTATTGGTCCATTCATCATGAAACTTTGAGAGGATATTAAGTACAATGTATATGTGTGGTATGCATATATATATATATATATATATATATATATATATATATATATATATATATATATATATATATAATTTCCTGTGACGTTGGCCTTCCCTATGCAAGTGGACAGTCTTATATTTACTCTGAGAGTGCACTATATAGTGAATAATTGCAGTTTGGGACGCAGCTCAGGTCTCCATTAATCAGATCTGACAGTGTTGTTGGCTCTGAAATGTATGTGCAGCCACATGACCTTAAAGGGCCTCTATCGCCCCCATCCGAAGATAAACATGTATATCCATTTTTGTTGATTTTCACTTTTCTGTCTTATTTGAACACAACAGCTGCTCTTTACATCCTGTGAAAGTTTAATAATGAACGAACCAATAGAAATGCTCCAACATGGCTTGGAGTAAAACCAGTTTACATTCACTTACATTAAAAGTGAGGGAGGTTTTTGGCCTTTTCTGTAAAGTTACAATTTTGGAGGTACTTGTTGTTTCATTGGACGGCGATGATATATTTGATCTTTAGTCCACTTCTAGGTAGGTTTACAGGCCAAGACCAAGAATTCTTCTCAATCACATTCAACCTTTCTGCTATTAGTAGATATAAACAGGCTACTTGTTTTGACTGATGTATGTAAATGAGCTCTGTTGATTGGCGTCCCTGTATTGTGCCTCATTGAAGAAGACTAATTATAGCTTCGGCTTCAAGTGGGCGGGTCTGTGGGTTGAATATGCAGATACATGTAAATGCATTTGGTTTCTGTGACATCACAAAAACTTTTAAAGAAACTTTAAAGGGTTTAAAGATGTTTTCGCAGTTCACCATATACGGGCTGTGGATGGAACATTAACTATTTGTGCTATAATACACAAGTTCTGCTGCGTTCAACTTTTATTTCAAATTGGCAAAAAAAGCTGTTGTAGATTGGTCCTTGGAAGATTTGGGTGACTATTGACTTATAGTTCTAGCTGTGTTGGCCGCGTAGCTTCAATACTAAACACAACCCAAGCTGATTGATGACGTCTGGGTTGAAAAATTTTGTTTTTTTTTTGTTTTTCTTGGCTAATTTTTTCTTTTTGGGTTTATTACTCGGAATGTGAAGTCCTCAAATATTCTTATAAATTACTGTTTTTTGTTGGGTTAATCTACAGTTTGGCCTTAATGTTGATATCCTATAGCTGGAGACGCTAGATTTATTCTTATATAATGTTGTTATATAAAGCTGCCAAACTACAGTGAGTGACTCGCGCAGGACAGCTCTAGAAGCAGGACGTACCGTCATGCACACAGATGACCTCGGGCTACGTGTCCACGTACCAAACGGGGTAAGAATGTTATGTGTTTACTGGACAAGCTGTTAGCGTATTGTTCAGCTTTTGCTTTCTTTTCCTTCTCCCCCTTTTTTCTATGCATCAAATAGAACGTTTTTACCAAAATGATACTTTGTGTGCGCTACTGTAGTAGCTTATGCAATAAAAAAACAAAGGCATATATAGAGTATTTATTATATATCTTTGAAAAAGGCTTATCTACATAAATGTAGGAATGATGCATTAGTTTTATTGTAAATAAATAATGGTGATTGTTTGTCTTGTCTCTCTGTTTTTCTTTGATCTCTTCGACCCCATTAGCTGAGTTAATTACTAATTAATTTTCCCTGTTGGCATGACAGCAGAGTTCTGTTTTCTCAGTATCCTCTAAATAGTATATATGGTTCAAAAAAGAGAGTGTGTTTAAATATTAAAGGTGTGTTTTTAAATGAGATTAGCAACATTTTCAAAATATGAAATATGAATCTGCATAATTAATTAAGATTAGCAGTGTTAAACAGCAAAGTCAGTTAGAGAAAACTCTGTTCTGAAGAAACTCACCAAGGCAGAACTGTTCACAGTGACGGTGAATGGAACCAGACGTCCGAGGAGTGTAATGCTTCTAAATTCCCTTACATACAATTAGTACTTGAAATTGTTAGGACTACTTGGCCTGATGACTGAGTTTTGAGAAAATACTGGTCTAAATGATTTGAAGGAGAGGCTGAAAGGCAAAATACAATACTTTTTTTTGACTAATAACTTTTTTAACATTTTACTTCATCGTTACATATGAAACAACTCAGAAGATGTGTGTAGATTCACTGGTAGATTTAGATTAGAGTGAATTAAATGGCTATACTTGTGGTGTAGACATGGTGACCTCTGGTTACCGTCACACATCACAGACATTGGCCGCTGTTAACAGTTTTAAACCACTCAAATGACTTTGTTCACAACTCAGCTTGTACAAACGTTCCAAAAATCTGAATTCTTCTTTATTTTTGTTAGAAATATTTCTGTTTGAGAATTATCACGCAAATTATCTGAAACTAACTTGTTGTCCAGCGGTTGGGCTTCATATTATTTCAACACTTTCAACTCCATTAGAACCTTTTCAAGTCCTCCCTGTGGGAATGTTTAATTGGATGTTTTATCCAGTAGTATATATATATATATATATATATATATATATATATATATATATATATATATATATATATATATAAACAGTATTAATACAATAAGTAGTGCTTTTCCATACGTCAGTGTGTTTATTTAACCCTTTCCAAGCTTCTCCTTGTGGAAACAACCCAGTATTATTTACAGTTCTCATCTAAAACCAGTCGTCAGTAAAAACAGTATGCAGTTGGACAGTTGTAAACTAACATCGCTGCTCGAGGGTTTTATGTTTTGTTGGTTTTCTAAGAGAAAATAATTGAGCACATCATGTACAAAAAATGAAAGGACAATTTTCTACCAATTAAGGTGCCAATTTAAAGAAAAATACAACCTAAACTATAAATACTTTACTTAAATGAAAGAAATAAAGCAAATAAACAATAATTAATAGAGGATGTGGTAACTTATTAACACTTAGAAACTCAAAAGTTTGGGATCACAGTGAAATGTTCTTGTTTTAATGGAGTATCTTCCTTTCTTAACACAACAATGGACTGACGGGTCTCTAAAGAAAGTTGTTTCTTTCTGGTCATTTTGAGTCGGTCAGCAAGCCATCAACTGCTGATCTTCAGATACTAAACTAACCTAGAATGTTGTTCTCCCTTTTATACTCACTTATTAGTAGAATGTTTTTCAGCTGTGCATCACAATTGAGCAAGAGTGTCCTAACAACCAATTAGTCCAATAACATCCTTAACTTGGATTGGTGGTCGTACCAGGTGATTTAGACAGAGGACTGAGAATTACTGATAATAGAACTATATGTAAAATAAGCCTCTGTACAAAAATAGACTTTAATACAAACATTTATATTCTTTAAAAATCATCTGATACACTTACATTAATTGTGAAATGGACAATATTGTTGGTGAATTGCATGAAAATTGCATGAAATCAAGTTCTAAAGTGATCCTAAACTTTTAAGTGGTTGTGTACCATCAGCTCTTGACATGTTTATGTCATGACTGTCAATGTGCTGTAGCAGGTTCAGAGCAAAGAGCACCAAACAGTGCTTCCTACCAAACTTGTGAATGCTACTGTATGAGCTACACCAGGTCTGAGTTGAGCCAGGCTGGTGAGTGATGATACCCTTCAGCTCAATCACACGAATACTGGATAAAAGCTCCTATTAATCATTCACACTAAGAGGAAAGATTCTAATGGAGTTGAAAGGCTTGAGACAGTGTCTATCAGGAGGCGGCAAGTTGAGTCATTAAATACACTCAGGTGTTTATTCTGTCCTCAGCCCCCCGGGTGTCTCGTGGACGGTGCTGTGATGCAGACGTTTTCATTGGCACTCGGCTCTGTGATGTGGCTCTCTTGTCCAGCGGTCAGCCTCTGAGGGACAGCTTAAAAGCCTGCTCCATATTTATTATGCGCCCTCAATGATGCTTTGTAATCCACTGGGACGGAACTGTGTCTGCTGGACAAAAGTAGCCCTTCTGTCTCAGCCTGTGTAGGACAAGGCGCACCTTGAACTCTGATTTTGCCAGCGAGGCACTAGTCAGGACTGATCAGTGATCTACTCTGGTCAGTAATTTTCATATCTCTTCCGATATTCTCTGCATTATCTTATACATACACACCCACTGACTACTTTATTAGGGGCACCTCCTTGTATCTACACTGTTAATCAATGTTTTATCAACTCCCAGTGAAGCCGCTTGGCTGCTATACTGGTGCTCTCACTATGCACTGTATACTGAATGCTTATTTATGGAAGAAATATAAACGTATTCCCAAGAAAATGTAGATATTCTCCAGTTATGGGCTGTGGTGAGACATTTGTCCATCTAAAAGTATTAATTTAATACTAATATAACCACCTATACCCTGCCTTCACGTGATGACACTGGGATTGGCTCCAGCCCCACGTATTAGATGGTGATGGATAAACACCTAATTCGTGCTGATCCTTTATTTCATGGGGATGGATGTAGGTTTTTAAATATATACTTTATTAGGATCACCTCCTGGCATCTACTAGGGCTCTGTATAGCCCAGAACCTGGCGATACAATATGTATCATGATACAGCGGTCACAATTTAATATATCACGATATACTGTGATACTGCAAGCAAACTGATTTTATTATTTTTCAAATCCTATTATTAAAACACACCACTATATGAACAGGTTTGCTGATGCTTACAATAACACTGTGTCCTTGTGCTGCTTGTTAATGTTGGAGTGGAGCTGAAAATGGATTACAACACTGCCATCTAGTGGTCAGAGGTTTAAACACAACACACAATGATTCACTGTCTGCCAGAATCTGTGTATAGATACTGTGTTTTTGAGAATCGATACAGTATCACTAAACATAATATCCTGATATTCGATATTTTCAATATTTATTTACACCCCTAGTATCTACACTCATGGTCCATCTTATCAGCCCACTTACCATATATCAATGATCAGGACCCCCATAGGACCACCCCAGAGCAGGTATTATTTGGGTGATGGGTGATTCTCAGCGCTGCAGTGACACTGACCTGGTGGTGGTGTGTTAGTGTGTGTTGTGCTGGTGTGAGTGGATCAGACACACTTATTATTACATTATGCTGTGACTGTTTAGTGGCTTCTCTCACCAGTCAGTGAGGTTCTGTCTTTGGTAGTCGTGTCAAACTAGAGCGGCAGCGTTGGCCAGTCTCACGGTGGCACTGTGGTTCACCCAGTTTGCCTCACAGCATTCCGAATCACATTTGTAAATCTGAAAACTGGCCCCATTGTTTCCAGACATTGGGTGGAAGAAGTGAATTGTTGAAAAGATTCAAGAGAAAATGTAAAGATCTCAGAGCTTCTTCCGAAGAGCCAACTGATGCTGGAGAATCCAACCAGCATTGGACCCCTTTAACCATTTGATGCACAACCTGGGTCAAAAGTGACCCGACTGAGATTTTATCTTCTAATATCTTTGCAATAAGTTAATTTCATCAGTCAATCATGATCTGATCATCACAAAGCCTTCTAACACACAACATAGCTCAGAATGAACCTTTATGTGTTTTAATTATGGAGTTTGATAGGAACTCGTCTGAGAGATTTCGCGAGACAGCCTTACGTCTCACAGTGACTTTAGAGTGACATTCACACAACCAATGAGCAATACAAGGGGTCCTGGGAGTCCGGGGCCCCTTAATTAACCTCTTTGACCCCTTGACTCTCTCTAAACCACTGAAAATAAACTTAATATGACCTCATGCTGTCCGTTAACCCTTTGATGCACAAGCCACGCATACCCCCTCCAGATCACAGCATGGGGTTAAGCTTGACCCGTGTTCATTTCCTATGTTATTGTATATATACTGCTGAGTGTCTCTTCGGTAAATCTATTAAAATAAGATTCTTTCATGATTAAATGTTTCAAGTCTTCATTAAATCTTGTTTTTGACCTTAAATCCATTATCCACCACTTGATCCTGCTAATTGTGGTCAACGAAGCCAATCCCAGCATCATCGGGCAAAAGGCAGGGTACACCATGGACAGGTCACCAGTCCATCTCATGGCTAACATGCACTCACAGGCAATTTAGAGTGAGTGATCAACCTAACACGCATGTGTTTGGACTGTGGGAGGAAACCCACTCAAGCACAGGGAGAACATACACACCCCTCGTGGAACAGTACTAACCACTACACCACCATACTAACCACTACACCACTATACTAACCACTACACCACCATACTAACCACTACACCACCGTACTAACCACTACACCACTATACTAACCACTACACCACCATACTAACCACTACACCACCATACTAAGCACTACACCACCGTACTAACCACTACACCACTATACTAACCACTACACCACCATACTAACCACTACACCACCATACTAAGCACTACACCACTATACTAACCACTACACCACCATACTAACCACTACACCACTATACTAACCACTACACCACCATACTAACCACTACACCACCGTACTAACCACTACACCACTATACTAACCACTACACCACCATACTAACCACTACACCACCATACTAACCACTACACCACTATACTAACCACTACACCACCATACTAACCACTACACCACTATACTAACCACTACACCACCATACTAACCACTACACCACCGTACTAACCACTACACCACTATACTAACCACTACACCACCATACTAACCACTACACCACTATACTAACCACTACACCACCATACTAACCACTACACCACTATACTAACCACTACACCACCATACTAACCACTACACCACCGTACTAACCACTACACCACTATACTAACCACTACACCACCATACTAACCACTACACCACCATACTAAGCACTACACCACCGTACTAACCACTACACCACCGTACTAACCACTACACCACCATACTAACCACTACACCACCGTACTAACCACTACACCACCATACTAAGCACTACACCACCATACTAACCATTACACCACCATACTAACCACTACACCACCTTACTAACCACTACACCACCGTACTAACCACTACACCATCATACTAAGCACTACACCACCGTACTAACCACTACACCACCGTACTAACCACTACACCACCATACTAATCACTACACCATCGTACTAACCACTACACTACCGTACTAACCACGACACCACCGTACTAACCACTACACCACCATACTAACCACTACACCACCGTACTAACCACTACACCACTATACTAACCACTACACCACCATACTAACCACTACACCACCATACTAAGCACTACACCACCGTACTAACCACTACACCACCGTACTAACCACTACACCACCGTACTAACCACTACACCACCATACTAAGCACTACACCACCATACTAACCATTACACCACCATACTAACCACTACACCACCTTACTAACCACTACACCACCGTACTAACCACTACACCACCATACTAAGCACTACACCACCGTACTAACCACTACACCACCGTACTAACCACTACACCACCATACTAATCACTACACCATCGTACTAACCACTACACTACCGTACTAACCACGACACCACCGTACTAACCACTACACCACCATACTAACCACTACACCACCGTACTAACCACTACACCACCTTACTAACCATTACACCAGCGTACTAACCACTACACCACCATACTAAGCACTACACCACCGTGCTGACCACTACACCACCATACTAACCACTACACCACCATACTAACCACTACACCACAGTACTAACCACTACACCACCATACTAACCACTACACCACTATACTAACCACTACACCACCGTACTAACCACTACACCACCGTACTAACCACTACACTACCATACTAACCACTACACCACCGTACTAACCACTACACCACCATACTAGCCACTACACCACCGTACTAACCACTACACCACCATACTAGCCACTACACCACCTTATTAACCACTACACCACCATACTAACCACTACACCACCGTACTAACTCCTACACCATCATACTAACCACTACACCACCGTGCTAACCATTACACCACCGTAGTAACCACTACACCACCATACTAACCACTACACCACCGTACTAACCACTACACCACCTTATTAACCACTACACCACCGTACTAACCACTACACCACCATACTAACCACTACACCACCGTACTAACCATTACACCACCGTACTAACCACTACACCTCCGTACTAACCACTACACCAACATACTAACCACTACACAACAGTACTAACCACTACACCACTATACTAACCACTACACCACCGTACTAACCACTACACTACCGTACTAACCACTACACCACCATACTAACCACTAAACCACCATACTAACCACTACACCACCGTACTAACCACTACACCACCATACTAACTACTACACCACCATACCAACCACTACACCACCGTACTAACCACTACACCACCGTACTAACCACTACACCACCATACTAACTACTACACCACCATACTAACTACTACACCACTATACTAACCACTACACCACCCTACTAACCACTACACCACTTTACTAACCACTACACCACCCTACTAACCACTACACCACTTTACTAACCACTACACCACCATACTAACTACTACACCACCGTACTAACCACTACACCACTATACTAACCACTACACCACCCTTCTAACCACTACACCACTTTACTAACCACTACACTACCATACTAACCACTACACCACTATACTAACCACTACACCACCATACTAACCACTACACCACCGTACTGACCACTACACCACTATACTAACCACTACACCACCGTACTAACCACTACACCACCGTACTAACCACTACACCACCATACTAACCACTACACCACCATACTAACCACTACACCACCATACTAACCACTACACCACCCTGACCTTAGAGTATTATTTTAATTCCTATTGATTTACTTCATGAACAATCATAGCTGTTTTAATCATCTTCCTGACTGCAAATGTTTACAAATGTCAACAGTTCCTATTAAACTCCACAGTGAACATATAAGGGTTAATTCTGAGCCATACTGTGTGTTAGAAGGCAGTGATACAAACATGATTTTTATTAAATTAGTTATAATAATAAAACTGAAATCAGGATTTGTGATGATCAGAAACAAATAACTTGAGGAAATTGATGGAAGCTTGAATGATTAAATTAACTTACTGCAAAGATATAGAAGATAAAATCTCAGTCGGGTCAGTTTTGACCCAGGTTGTACATTAAAGGGTTAAAGAAAAGCTGCTTCACCCACCAATCATCGACATTCTTTACTAAATCTAGCTGGAGCAGCTCTGGAACCCAGTTGGGCCCTTAGAGTCTATCAACCAGCAACTGTAAGTATGTGTGAGGGGATGGTGGGAGTGGGCAGATGGAGTGGTTGTGATGGTCATGGTCACTCCACCTGCCCACTCCCACCGCCCCCTCGTGCATAGTTGCAGTTGCTGGCGGCTATACAGGACTATATACGACTATATACGGGACCTACTGGTCAGGATGGTCATGGTGGCTGTATTTCGGTAGTGACAATGTTAATGTCACATACAGATTTTTAAGACCAGCCTAGGCGTCAACACGGTGATGCTGTTGCCTCAGAGCAAAAAGGGTCTGGGTTCCGTTCTCGTCTGGGGTCTTTTCTGTGTGGAGTTTGCATGTCCTCCCCGTGTCCGAGTCCAAAAACATTCAGGTGAATTGGAGATACTGAATTGCCCCGTAGGGTGAGTGTGTGTGTTTGTGGGTCTGTTCTGTGATGGCCAGTCCAGAGTGTTTCCTGTCTTTTGCCCAGTGAGCACTGGGATGGACCCCAGCACCTTCTGATGACTGTCCAGACTGTTATTTATGATCAGACTGGGTTCAATCTGGGTTGCTGTAATGACAGGTGGGCTGCAGTAATGACAGGTGTCAATAGCTACATAGAAAGCCTCAGCACGTCCATCTCTCTGTTTATCACGAGTGATGTATAAGACACTTTACAGTCCAGTTTCAGCAGCCAGACTGGGAAGCATCTGTTAAACATCTGATTTTAAACCAGCTCCAAATGTGTTTTTTTTTCCAGACGATCAAAAATGTATTTGGACCAAAAATCAGATTCGGGTTTATAGTCAAGAGAAGAAGGCCTTTTTGATTACCATGTGGCCATGAGGAACAGGGATGCAGTCTTATCTTCTGCTCTAAAATCCAGGGCCATTGTTAAAATAAGGTTCCGCTGAAGGTCTTTATGCATCTAAATTTCAACTTCACTTAAAAAAAGGTACAAATATCTTAAAAAAGTGGGGTTTAGAAGTGTGAATTCAAGGGTTAGGGTTTAGTATACGCATGAATAGTGTTCATCATACGATATAGTTTGCATATTATTATCTCTATTAATGCCATAACATGATATAACATAACATAATCCTGCAAGATTTAAATTTGTATTATATTTAATAATGTAGTTTGTACTAATTTGAGACGATGGTCCTTATATGATGTGTCAGTATCTATAGTATGAATATATACTGACCATCCACTGTGTTTCCTCTCACTGGCCACTTTTTTTTTGGTTTTAACATGTGATCCACCATCCAAATGTCAGTCAAAGAGTAGCTTTGTGTCCACTATCTATAGTATGAATGTATACTGACCATCCACTTTGTTATAGGCACTTGCATTGTATTTCCACTCACTGGCCACTTTAATATAGCATCCTTGTTGGTTTTTTTATTGGTTTTGTTGGTTTTAACATGTGGTCCACCTCTCAAATATCTATCCATAAGCAGCTCTGTGTCCACTATCTATAGTATGAATATATGCTGACCATCCACTTTGTTATAGCTACATTGTATTTCAACTCACTGGCCACTTCATTACAGCATCCTTGTTGGGTTTTTTGTTGGTTTTTACATGTGGTCCAACAAACAAATGTCCTTCCAAGAGTAGCTCTGTGTCCACTATCTATAGTATGAATATATACTGACCTTCTGCTTTGTTATAGACACTTACATTGTATTTCCACTCACTGGCCACTTTATCATAGCATCCTTGTTGGGTTTTTTATTGGTTTTGTTTGTTTTTACATGTGGTCCACCAAACAAATGTCCTTCCAAGAGTAGCTCTGTGTCTACTATCTATAGTATGAATACATGCTGACTATCCACTTTGTTATAGACACACACATTGTGTTTCCACTCACTGGCCACTTTATTACAGCACTCTTGTTGGGTTTTTGTTGGTTTTAACATGTGGTCCTACAAACAAAGGTCCTACCATGAGCAGCTCTGTGTCCACTATCTATAGTATGAATATATACTGACCATCTGCTTTGTTACAGACACATACATTGTATTTTTACTCACTGGTCACTTCATTAAAGCATCCTTGTTGGTTTTTTTTGTTGGTTTTAACATGTGGTCCAACAAACAAAGGTTCTACCATGAGCAGCTCTGTGTTCGCTACCTATAGTATAAATATATATTCTGATCATCCACTTTGTTGTGGACACATGCATTGTATTTCAACTCACTGGCCACTTTGTTACAGCATCCTCATTGGGTTTTTTGTTGGTTTTAACATGTGGTCCATCTCTCAAATGTTTATCCATAAGCAGCTCTGTGTCCACTATCTATAGTATGAATGTATACTGACCATCCACTTTGTTATAGACATATACATTGTATTTCCACTCACTGGCCACTTTATTATAGCATCCTTGTTGGGTTTTTTATTGGTTTTATTGGTTTTTACATGTGGTCCACCAAACAAAGGTTCTTCACAGAGTAGCTCTGTGTCCACTGTCTATAGTATAACTATATACTGACCATCTGTTTTGCTATGGACACATACATTGTATTTCCACTCAATGGCCACTTTATTACAGCACTCTTGTTGGGTTTTTTTGTTGGTGTTAACATGTGGTCCACCACCCAAATGTCAATCCAAGAGCTGCTCTGTGTCCACTATCTATAGTATGAATATATACTGACCATCTGCTTTGTTATAGACACTGGCATTGTATTTCCACTCACTGGCCACTTTATTATAGCATCCTTGTTGGGTTTTTTATTGGTTTTATTGTTTTTTACATGTGGTCCACCACACAAATGTCCTTCCAAGAGTAGCTCTGTGTCCACTATCTATAGTATGAATATATGCTGACTATCCTCTTTGTTATAGACACACACATTGTGTTTCCACTCACTGGCCACTTTATTACAGCACTCTTGTTGGGTTTTTGTTGGTTTTAACTTGTGGTCCTACAAACAAAGGTCCTACCATGAGCAGCTCTGTGTCCACTATCTATAGTATGAATATATACTGACCATCTGCTTTGTTACAGACACATACATTGTATTTTCACTCACTGGTCACTTCATTAAAGCATCCTTGTTGGTTTTTTTTTGTTGGTTTTAACATGTGGTCCAACAAACAAAGGTTCTACCATGAGCAGCTCTGTGTTCGCTACCTATAGTATAAATATATATTCTGATCATCCACTTTGTTGTGGACACATGCATTGTATTTCAACTCACTGGCCACTTTGTTACAGCGTCCTCATTGGGTTTTTTGTTGGTTTTAACATGTGGTCCATCTCTCAAATGTCTATCCATAAGCAGCTCTGTGTCCACTATCTATAGTATGAATGTATACTGACCATCCACTTTGTTATAGACATATACATTGTATTTTCACTCACTGGTCACTTCATTAAAGTATCCTTGTTGGGGTTTTTTTTGTTGGTTTTAACATGTGGTCCAACAAACAAAGGTTCTACCATGAGCAGCTCTGTGTTCGCTACCTATAGTATAAATATATATTCTGATCATCCACTTTGTTGTGGACACATGCATTGTATTTCAACTCACTGGCCACTTTGTTACAGCGTCCTCATTGGGTTTTTTGTTGGTTTTAACATGTGGTCCATCTCTCAAATGTTTATCCATAAGCAGCTCTGTGTCCACTATCTATAGTATGAATGTATACTGACCATCCACTTTGTTATAGACATATACATTGTATTTCAACTCACTGGCCACTTTATTATAGCATCCTTGTTGGGTTTTTATTGGTTTTATTGGTTTTTACATGTGGTCCACCAAACAAAGGTTCTTCACAGAGTAGCTCTGTGTCCACTATCTATAGTATGAATGTATGCCGACCATTCACTTTGTAATGGACACATACATTGTGTTTAAACTCCTGGTCATTTTATTGCAGCATCCTTGTTGGGTTTTTTATTGGTTTTATTGGTTTTTACATCTGGTCCACCACACAAATGTCCTCCCAAGAGCAGCTCTGTGTCCACTATCTATAGTATGAATATATGCTGACGATCCACTTTGTGTTTCCACTCACTGGCCACTTTATTACAGCGTCCTTGCTGGTGATGGTCCCCCAAATGTCCTTCCAAGAGGGTGTTTAGAAAATGTCCTTCCAAGCTCTGTGTTCAGAAACTGATGAAGGACTAAAGGATGTCTTACACAAATTGTCCATCAACACTGTCCAGGCCACAGTCTCTAAATGGAGGTGTTTCTAATAAAGTGGCCAGTGATTGCATTTGCTGGCATGAAGAACGCAGTGGCTAGGAATACAGATGATGTTTGGGTGATCGTTTCGCGATAAGTGAAGCCCAAATCGTATTTTTTATTATCTGAAGTTGGGCCGCAGGCGGGAGCCGAGAGAATGAATCCACGTTTAATGCAATATTCTCTCCTTTTCTCTCCTGAAGCCGTTCCAATGGATATTGAATTGCGTCTGTACTTGTGGAATATGAATTCTCGGTGGCCTCCATCAACCCCTTCCTCAGTCCTCCAGCACAATACCTGTCGGCCCGCTCGTCTCCTGGAAGGGGGCTCCGTTCCCCAGGGCTAATTAGCTTGTCTCCCCTCACTCTCCAGGCTTGCCTCTCCATTTTGAGGATGGATTTTACCCTGCGTGTCTAATGGGTTTTTAATGCAGCCATTGTCTGGCTTAGTCAATACAAATTCACTTACCAGCCCACTAATAAATATCCTGCTGAAATACTTGCTGTATAATTCCTCTATGAGGCCAGATGGAGCGTGGTCAATGCCTGTCGTTATGGTCCGCCTGATAAGTGATTAAGTGCTTGGCGGTGGAGAACAGGTACGGAACATACTGGCAAAGCTGTGCATGGGCAAATCATTGTGCGGAGAGGCTGATGGCTTTTTAACAGCCTGGTTTGTTTATGAGTGAGTTGCTCAGCAGTCCTGGAGCCCATTAGGCTGGAGGGCCCTGGGAAAAGGCACAAGACGTTATATATAGGATGCATATTTAAGATTTTTCTGGAATAGTTATGCGTATTAGGCTGCACGTTTGGGCGGAACGTCCTGATTTCATCAGTTCTAGATATAATCATATAACGACTCGGAGGTCAATGTGCTCTTCAGCTCTACTGTTCTAATTATATAGCAGCACAGCTCAGGGGAAGGACCCTAGCCGCCCACCCACCGTCTCTAATGGTCCCCAGATCAAATGATGGGGTGTATAAATAAATGTAATCTTGAGACGTTTGCTGAATGACTATTATCTACTTCATTCTGACATTTCACCTAGATGACAGTATAATATGGATCTATGAATGTAGTTCATAACTGTAATGTAGCCCTAACCATCTGTTGTATACACTTTATGCTGATCGTACACTAGAAGACTTTTAAAAGACTCTGAGAAGATGTTTAATAGAGTAAAGTCTGACACCCTCTCACATCTAAACACTAGTCACAGACTTTTAGTCATAGACTAGTCACAGGATATGATTTTGTAAAGACTGGGGGTCTTTCAGAGTCACTATTTAACAAGACTATTACCCATTTATATGATTGAAGCTAGCAACATTCAGCAACACATACAGTATCAGTGCAATACTTAGCCAGTGCTTCTAGAAGATAAAGTGCAATTATGGTTCATACCAATACTGTAGTAGATTAGTGCTTATAAGTGCTTCATAATAACAAAAAATAATAATTTAGGTTTTACTGTTTTTAACTTGACCCTTTGAGTGTGTTTATACTATGTGGGTCAGTTGGACCAATTATATATTTTCTTTTAATGGGAGGATTAAATGAAGGTATATCAGAAATAACAGTGTGCATGTTGTTTTATTATTCATCATTTTTTTTAAAAATCTAAAACAATCTACAAACACAAAACAGAATGGTTAGTTAAGTTCCCATATTTAAACTATGTAGGTACATGCTGTAATGCTGAGAGAAACAGGAGACGCGGACACAAGCACAAATGATGTTTAATGAAGTCCATAGTGATAAACAGAAACAAAAAAACATAAAGTAACAAAGGAACCAAAAACAAACTGGGCAGATAGAAAAAAACAGAGAAGCACTACATACACATTGCACCATAAACACCTGCTTACGAATTACAGAATACAGAGCACACGGCATCTAGTACAGTTAACAACACTCCACAAAGACAAAGAAACAGAGGGTTTAAGAAGGGAACAGGAAACAAAGACACATGGGAACACAGATTAGGAGCAGGTGAGGGGCGTAACAAAAAGCTAGAGACCAAAACAAACACAAACAATCAAAAAAACAATCAATCAACCTTTATTTTCACTCGGGAGTACATTGAGGGAAGCCCTTATTTACATTTACTGTCGCCGAGCATTACAATTATTAAACAAAAATTTTAATTTTAATGAGTAAAATGTAAAAGACACAATAAGAGCAGAGACAAAATGAAGTAAGATAAATCGTAAAAGACAAACAAATTAAAACTGAATTAGAAATCTCAGAAATCAGGGATAAGACAAAAGTAAAAAAAATAAGTAAATAAAAATAGATATAAATATAGTAGTAAAACATAGAATAGTAAAAGAAATAATAATGATAAAATAATAAAAGTAATATAATAATAATAATAATAATAATAATAATAATAATAATAATAATAATAATAATAATAATAATAATAATATAGTAATAAAAATCAAGATAAAATAATACTCTGACTGTGAACATAGCACTTATGTAAGTTGCTCTGGATAAGTGCTGTTGTATCTTTTTTTTATATTTACTTATAGCTTGTATTAGTCTTATTAGACAGAAGGCTTAGAGCACGGGAAGATCCTGGCTTTGTTGTCCCCGGCAGTGGGGGGTCTTTATGACAGGCAATCTTAGGCTCGAGAACCAGACCCTGCGATGTTGTCTTTAGACCCCCCAGGCTCGAGAACCCCTCCACCCAGGAAGGTTACGACATGGCCCAGAGACAACCCGAGGTGTGGCCCGAAGGCAATGGAGGGACGGACCTATAAAGAGACTATACAGCTTAGACCAGGCAGACCAGCTTCTGACCAGCTTCGGATCAGCTTTAGATCAGGGTGTGAAGGCTCAGAGTAAAGACGGTTCCGTGATTCCAAATTAAACAAGCTTAAAACTCTTAACTGGTCTCCCTCTTCATTCTGACGGCAAAAAGACGAAGATACAACAGTGCTATCTCCTAAATGCCATAAATGTAAATTTAATAAATAAATAAATAAATAAATAAATAAACAACTGAATATCAAATTCATAAAACTGGTAACTAAAAACAAATAAAATATTGGCAGGTCGTCCAGAGCACAAGCACATTGTATATGATAGGAGAGTGTAAACAAAGACAGAGAGAGGCTGGAGAAAGGCAGAGCGGGTGTACTCGCATATGTAATCACATATATATGGGTGACATCTAAAAACTTAGTTCTTGGAAGACTACAACCAATAGGAGAGCTCTTTTCACCACCACACGGGAAGCTGCGAGCAACGTGGGAATGTATGGCGGGTAAAGAAGTTAGACATAGAGGGGGGTCCGGCGAGGGATGGGAAACTGCGGTTCCAATGGACTGTACAGAAGGAGGAGAAATTGGTGCAGCTGTGGAGTGAGCTGTGGAGTGAGCAAGAGTGCCTCTTTGACGTGTCTTCCCATTTATACCACGAAAGGTGGACAGGACTTCTCTGTGGGTGTTCCTGTCTTACTAGGTGTTGCTCTGTGTCTAATCTTATATTTTGTTGTCGTCTTCTCTCTAGGTATCAGCACTGGCACTTGTTTATAGCAGTGTTTGGGCTCAAGAGTAGTTTAGACTTAGACCTGTTTGTACTAGATAGAGATACATACTCTGACTGATAAGAGCGTCTGCTAAATGCTGTGAATGTAAATTATAAATTCTTAGAAGTTTCAGATGAAATATAAGAATGTATGGTATATAAACCAAAAACTATTTAATAAACATTTTCTTCAGAGAGGGTAGCCAGTATTTCAGACAAGTGAAAGTGGACCCAGTGAAAGTGGTCAAATGGACCTACAACATAGCAGGAAGGTTAAACTAGTTTAAGCAGCATGATTGGATGTATTTAGCTTAATACTAACGCTGCCCTCTATCAGTTTGACTATAAAGGACATGTTACTTCAGCATGGCACATTGTATTTCGTGTCGAAGAACACTTTGGAAACCCAAAAGGTGAAAAACTCAACACTCACAATATATGACTACGCATGGATATAATATACTGTGTATTTCTAACTGAGCAAAATAAGCACTTCCGAGAAAAATAAAAGAATTCTACAGCATATGTCACATGAAATTAGTTATGTTAGGAATTGATGCTTGCTATTTTGTATCTTGATGCTTCACCTGCTGAACTGCTGGTTGTTTGAATCTAACTCTACAAAGTTTTTAGGACCTAAAAAATAATTGCACAAACAAACAGTCGTAAATTGAAATATAGCCACAAGTGGTGATGAGCGGTTCCAAGCACGACCAGCCCGGTCAAGCCTTAAATGGTAGACATTGACTGAATTAGTCTAAATAGTAGACAAAGAGTCCAATGTCTGACATAACATGTAACTATTAATGTAAGTTAATATGGAGAGTGATTTTGGGGCTCTTGGTTTTTATTGGTCCATTCATCACAAGCCTTCACAGGATATATAGAACAGCTGTCGTGTTTAAATGATAATGATAATCTACAAAAATAGAGATACACGTTTATAGAAACTCACCTGTTTGCAAAGTATTCTGCTAATATAATCTGTGTAATATTAATAATAATAATAATAATAATAATAATAATAATAATAAGACATTGAACTTATATAGCGCTTTTCAAGAACTCAAAGATGTTATTACTCTCTCCATAAATAGACTAACCTACAATTGCTTGCCTCTCTCTTACTCTCACTCCCTCCATCTTCTGTCTTCCTTCTGCCTCTCTGTCTCTCTCTCTAAACGTTTGCCTGAGTCATCACACGGAAGTCACGAGAGCTGCTAGAAGTCACCAGAGCTCCATCCTGACTGGCTGATCTACAGATATCTACGTTCTGAATATCTACAGAACATGTTCAAGCCGAGCTTCTCGTTGTATTCTGCTTTATAATCTCTTCAGCTTTGTCCTTCTCTCTCTATCCCGGGTCGACCAGAGGAGGATGGGTTCCTCCCCAGAGCCTGGGTTCCTCTCAAGAAATCTTCCTCTTACCAAGAAAGCTTCTCCTCATCACTGTCGCCTCTGGCTTGCTCCAGGGGGGCTTGGACCTGGATACCCTTTCTCATGTTTATGTTTATGCATGGACTCTTTGTCATTCCATCCTTCTTTTTATTCCTCTTTTCTTTCCTAAACTGCTTTTCTGTGAAGCTGCTTTGAGACAACACTGGCTGTAAATAGCGCTACACAAATAAACGTTGATTGATTTAAACCCAAGAACCACCAGAAACAGGCAAACATACTGCAGTACTTCATTTGATTCAGGGTTTACATTGATGTTATAAACCTTATTATACATTTTCCATGTTAAGCTTCTACTGTGGCACTCTGCTGGCTCCACACCCCAGGTGGGACTCAAACCCACAATCTCTGGTCTAGGAGGCCAGTGCCTTAACCATTAGGCAATCGGGGTATCAGGAGCGCCCATAGAGCCGATGACGCTCAAGCGTTTTACCCCTCTTAATTTGAGTGTGAAAAAATACTCTGTCAAAGCTCACATATAACCTGGACGAGAGTGGCCCCACAATGACCCTGCAATGACCCCCACCCCCTTTCAGGACAACAACAACAAGAAAAATTCTTAATAAAAAAACCCCAAAAAGTTCTGAACAGCAGCTACAAGTTCAGTTTTGCACACTCGAGGCCGAGATTCTGTATAAAAACTTGGTGGAGGGGAGGAACAAACTGATATATCGAGAAAGCGCTCTGTGCATTGTAACGAAGTGCTGTAAATCTACTGTAGACATACAACAGCATCTTACTGTTTTTTATAATAATTGTAAAATACAGTTCATTAGTCACACAGTGTATGTAGATTAAAAGTAATGCAATCAGTTTCCTAATAACATCAAATTACTGTAATTTATCAGCATAATACAGTATTTACTGTCAACCTGTGAAAATATGCACCATCATCCCTTTATGGTCCAATCACTATCCATCAAAATCATACTGGTGATTGTAGACTAACGTTTCTTTTTAATAATAACCTTTTTTTATTAAACTGTCCAAACAGCTTCTACTCATTTAAGCGACAAATTATATGCAGTGGGCGAGGCCAGTTTATTGGGCTCAGCTGAGTAGAATAAAGAAAGATAATCTAAATCAGTTCTTAGACGAGGAGATGCGAGCTGGTGCATTTACAACTGGCTCAGCTCTAGTCCAGCTCCAGCTTTTCACTGTAATTTCTGAGTGAATTTAAACTATTAGCTATAGGATAAAGATAAATGTTAGGAAAAATAAAAACAATTAACAAACAAACATTGAGCTAATCAAGTGAACAAACTACCAACTACATTTGAAAATAATACAACCGCAAGCCTGCGATGAGCGGGCCCAAGCATGATCATCCCAATCAGGCCTTAAGCAGTTTGGGCCAATTAGGCACAACAAGGCCTAATGCAGTTTGAGTCTCAAGTAAGTCAAAATTCATCAACATGCCTTCATGTGCCATTATTGTTGAGCCATGGTCCTTAAACATAATAAATGCTTAATTTCATATGTACTGAGCTACAAGAATATTACAAGACTGATGGTAAATTGTCTGACGTACTTGTATTTGTACAGTGGGTTAGGTTCAGGCCATAATGAGGCCCAATGCACCCATAATGGGGCCATTTTGGCAATAGGAGTCATGTGAAAGTGAGTCAGAATTCACCAAAAGGTCATGATTATTGATTAGCGGCCTGCACAAAAAGGTGTTCACCAAGTTTTCTTCAGCTGGACCTTTGGGCCTTTCTATAATAAGCCATAGACTTTAGACGAATTAGTCAAAATAGCAGACAAAGAGTCCAATTTCTGACATAATTTGTAATTACAAAGTTATTCAGGTGAGAGATCTGATTCACACAGCACCCGTTTTTATCTGTAGGCTTAATAATAACATGGCTATAGCATTTTTAATTATTGAAAGTGTCCCTCTTAGGAACATCTGCTCCACAATGATGACATGACAGAGGGAGACCATGTTAAGTACAAAAGTCAAGATTTTTTTGATAATTATTTATTTTGACTGTCCACAGAACATTCCAGGAACATTGTCGAACGGTTAGGATGAAAACTAGTTTGAATAGTGGTGTTATATATAAATTTTTTAAATTAACTTGTAATGGCAAATTTATTTTGATCACATTAAACCCAACCAGTTTTGTGACTATTAATTAAAAATAAGTACATGTGATAAACAATATTTAGCTTCCACCAGTGGTCAAACTTCTTCAAACTTTAGAAAGTGTTAATGTTGTCAATGTTAAGCCTGTCAAATGGCTGGTAAATTCTGATTGGCTGATGACAGTCTATAAATTTTATGGATCAAATTGTCCTCAGCGATTCACTTATATTCTGTCTATCGGATGATGCCTGCAAAGTTTCAGCTCAGTCGGATGTACAGATGCTCAGAAACAGTTGTTTAGCATTTGCAGCGCCACCTAGCGATACAGCCCACCTCAGCATCTAATCTTGAAAAAAAATGTAATAATAATAAATAAATAAATATGAAAAAAACCCAACAATTCCAGTGGGTTCTCTGCACTACATGCTTGGACCCTAATAAACATTTTTAAATACTGTGTCTGTAGTCAGTGAGTCTGGAACCCATAGACCACCTGATGGGTTTCTTCTCTGCCTGACCTCTTTGGTTCCTTTTTTGTTTTTTTGGGTGTTTTACCTTCAGTTTTGTCTTCAGTAAGTGAAATGCTTGATTGGCTTGAGGTCAGCTGGTTGACCTGCCCATTGCAGAACGTTCCACTTCTTTGTCTTGGGCTGCTTTCATTCTCCATCAGCCCTGTAGCAGTTCCTTTCCTTTTCCACACTCTTCTCTTCCCATCATTCTGATACTGGTTCCTCTTATCTGTTTATAAGATGCTCCAGAGTTATACAGGCTTTTTGTTTGTTGGGTAAACTGTAATCAGGTCTTTCTGTCTTTGAGGCTTATTAATGTTTTTACCTCCTGTGGTAACCACTCTGTATTGGAAGTCTCTCTCATTACTGGGGTACTTCTTCTCCCAGTTGCTAGGGGGCAGTGTTAATCCTCATGGTCAAGAATAAGATGAGAGTGCTGGGAGGGAAATGTGAACTTGAGTCATGGTAGACATGTTTGTGCTCCTCAGCTGTGTTTCTTAGGACCTTGTTAAGGAGCATTATGTTCTTTGGCTTAATGTAAGTAACATATTTGGATGTTTTGAAGAGGTTTGTAGCTTTTAGCTTCAGGAAGAGGGAAGCATTTTAGCACTATGTGGTAGTTAGATGTTTATATTTGTTTCTGTTTCCATTTTTAGAAAGGGCTACTGGATTTGGACTGAATTCAGTTCTAGATTCGCAATCCAGATTGTCTGTTTGTACTTCTGACTTCTGGTTATCTCGGTTTGTGGTACCAAATACAAGTGGTGTAAGGACTTTCTACATTCATCTTTCATCCTGCAGAGGCTTTCAGAGGGGGCTAAAACTAAATGGATTCTCGGTGAACTCAACCTCATGAGGGATTGATCTTCTGGAACCTGGTGAGACTCTTTCAATGCTTAAAGCTCATTGCAGAGGAATTTATTCTTGCTTTATTCTTTTATTATGTGCATTTTGTAAGTTGCATATCGTTGCTGTCCAGTTAAAAAAAAAACATCTTTATTTTTGTTAATTTAGATTTTTCTGCATTATTTGAACACGACAATGGTTGTTTACATTGTCTGCAAATTATATGATGAATGGACCAACAGAAGTGCTCTAAAATAGCTTGGAGAAAATTCTGGTTCCATTGACTTACATTGAAAGTAAAGTATGTTTTTGGTTTGTCCTGTAAAGTTGGAGATTTTTCATTGGACAGCAACTAATATATATATATATATATATATATATATATATATGTTGTTGGTGGGAATTTTGCCTGGTGGATGTCTCATTTAAATATATCGCCACTGTCTGAACAGAAACAAGTATCTCCATAATGACAACTTCACAGGACAGAGATCTACTTTACTTTCAAAGTAAGTCAATGGAATTAGGAATGTTTCCATATTATTTTGGGGCATTTCTATTGGTCCAATCATAATGAATTTTTGAATGTTAACGACAAAAAAAATCACCAAAATTGGAGATGCATGTTTTTCTTTGGACAGCGACGATATCTGTGTTTAAGGTAAGTTAATGTCTGCTTGCAGTTCATAGGATATTGTATAATTATTTACCACTCAGTGAGTGTTGTGCATTGACAAGATATACCAACCTCTCAGAAGGTGTTCTTGATTGGACCAACTGATTGTAAAGCTGTGAAGGAAATTTTCTTCACCAGTAGATCAGGGTACATTCCTTCTTCTTATAGAGAATTTGACTTTGATATTTGCTGTAATTGCTTCGCTGGCAGCAGTAGGCCTGGGTCCTTCTATTGAGAATCAACAATGCAAATGTCATATTTTAAATCAACCTGGCTGATCAGCTAATGGTTTTAAACACCTAAACACTGGTCGTGGTGGGGGGAGGTTGGTGGGAGTGGTTGTTATTCCTCTGTGTTCACCTACTGTAGACATAGCTTTAACTAAAAATAAATATAACTAATATATTTATGGACCTGACTGCATGTATGTTTTTTAGTCAATGGGTTTTCTATTGTTTTCTGAAGACATGAGAGGCATATAGACACTATGGTAGTTGACCATATGCTACAGATGCAGTATATCATTTGTTGTCCAATGAAAAACAAGAAGGGTATCTCCAAAATAGTGACTTTACAGTAGAGGCCAAAAACAATCTTTACTTTCAATGTAAGTCAATGGAACCAACTTTTGTTTCCAAGCTATTTTGGAGCATTTCTGTTGGTCCTTTCTTTAAGTAAATTCTCACACCAACTGCTGCATTCATATGATATACAAAAATGGAGATATATGTTTTTCTTTGGACAGGGATGATGTCCTTGATGTCTAAAGAAAAAAAAACATATCTATAAAACGGTAACTTTACAGGAGAGGCCGAAAACTATCCTTACTTTTAATGTAAGTCAATGGAACCAGATTGTTTCCCCAGATGTTTTGGAGCATTTCTATTGGCCCATTCATCATGAAACTTTTACCCAATGTAAACGGCTGCTGCTGCGTTCATATAGTGTAGAAAAATAAAAATTGACTGTAATTGAACTACATGTATTTCTTTGGACAGCTATGATATGGAGATTAGATTGTGAAATACTGGAACGTTCTTTGAACACAATACAGACTGAGGTTGCTGCTGAAAACGAGCGAAGCCTGTACTTTGTCTTTAAGTGCTTTATAATGGAGTTAGCAAATGCATATGCGGTTGAATGCTAAATAAGACTGCAGACAAACAATACATATTAGACCTAATTGGCAGCCTAATTTGGTGCTAATTATAAAGAAGGATCTTTTTTTACTTTTTTTTGTTTTTTTATTCAGGCATGAGTGTTTCCTCCAGCTCTTCTAGAGCAACTCCTCTCCGTCACCTAAGGATGTACATTTTATGAGGTAAGCTAAGGTCAGCGGGGACCTGAGGGGAATGAGTTATATTAGTGAAGAGTGTTCGCTGTCAGAGTCCGAGGGCAGACGAGGAGAATATTTTTATATAATATCTCTTTATTTTTATCCCCAAAATGTCCACAATCGAGTGCACTGGAGGGTCTCCTGCATTAACGTTATTGTTATAAAACTGAAAAGTAACCCAGCGAAGCAAATCAACGATTAATAAGATGTTTCCCGTTCTTCTAGAAGACTGCAGCACAATGTTGGCTATATCACACTGTCTGACCTCCAGTACTACAGCAGTGGTAACACTGGAGTTGAAGGAGTTGGCACTCAAACAGCAGAAGCTAACTACTCGTTTAATTACCAAAGGCATTAGGACAACCAGAGAACAGATGGAACTCATTCCGGGCAATGAACCCTGGATGGACGGAAGCCATGTATGGAGCGGTCAGCTGGTTCTGGACTGTAGCATTTACAGTAAACATGGGCTTCAGTAACTGGGTGTTGATGCTATGTGTTCTAAGATGCTATGAATACCAGATTCATAGAATACGACACGGCTAATGCCTGCAGAAGAAGATACACACTCAATGGACTTGTTATTAAGTAAATCATCTTGTATCTACACACCATTTGTTGTTCTACACTTACAGGCTGTAGTTCATGTGATTCACGGTATACTGTGTACTGTTCTTTAACCTCAGTGTCACAGCTGGACTGAGAACAGGCCACCAACCAAACTATCCAGCCAACAGTGTCCTGTGGGCAGCGTCCTATGATCACTGACTTTACATCTACAAGGTGGACCAGCAAGGTCCAATAGAGTGGACAGTGAGTGGACACAGTGTTTAAACACTCCAGCAGCATTGCTGTGTCTGATCCTCTCATACCAGCACAACATACCACTATCATGTCAGTGTCACTGCAGTACTAAGAATGACATGCCACCCAAATAATACCTGCTCTGTGGTGGTCCTGTGGAGGTGGTGGTCCCGTTTTAAGAGTTATCTGCTTCTCATGAGTGGAGCATTCCCAAACACATTCAGTGATGTTGAGCTTCTGGATGGTCAGTCCATTGTTCTGAGAACATCAGCAGCTTCTTTGTTTCATGTGTCTGTATCTCCTCGTTTTCTCTGTGAGGAGCTTCTTGACCAGCTACACATCCTTTCAGACCCATAGCGCTGAGGTGTCTTCTCACAGTGCAGTAGAAGGAGGGACAGAGACACTTGTGGATGTTCTCAGACCTTGAAGGTGGAGCTGGATGTTCTGTTCTCTCTGAGATGAAAGTGTTGTTTATCTGATGGGCACAGTGTTGGTGGGTCTATCAGGTCTTCCAGGTGGTTGTTAGGAGCCTCGTTTTCTCAGTAGCTTTTAAATAATTTTTAAAAAAAGTTTTGATTTTCTCTCTGCCTCATGCAAGTGGATTATCTTTTTATCTAAACTCCTCAAAAATATGGCCTGAAACTGAATAACTTGACGCCCATTTGAAGTGGGAAATTAAATAGATGAATGGTGATCTCTGACTTTGCACAGTATAATACAGTAACAGCAATTAGAAAGATTAAAGAGAAGCTCGGTCCTTGACATTTAAGGAATTAGCCAAGGTCTCTTGAAAGTTTTTCTATTTTATTGGATTGAAAAAGTGGGTCGGAGGCAGGAGCTGCATTGTTCTATTAGTTTCCTATAAAAGTGCTGGCCGTGTCGCAGTATTGTGCATCACCTCCTCAAAATCCAAATAACAGTCGTGTTCATCATTTATGCCTCCAAAACAGGGGAGTCGAATTTATAAACGATGCCTAAACAGGTCTGGAATGTGTGTATGCAACATATACAGTATATAATCGAAGATAGGAAATAACCTAAGTTTTGGAGAAGGACCACACCCAAACTCCTCCTCTTCATCTTTAAACGCTCTATATAAACCACTCCTCTTCCCTCACCTGCTGGTGACGAAATTCGCACCCTACCGCCTCCCCAGCTCCTCCCTTTCTCCCAAAATCGTACTCACTCTTTGCTTGGCAAAGGGGGTGCCTGGCTTTAAAACCTAGCAGCCGAAGCCACCCAGAACTCCAGCCCCAAGTTTCTCAGAGTTCCCCTTCCTTGCCCTGTCTTAGGGGTCTGCACTTCGCAAAACAATAATTGGTGGGAAAACTGAAGTACATATATGGAATCTTTGGCTCATATGTATAACCTTAAATGGAACCCCGGCTCGTAACACCTGTAAGCCTTAATATGTTGTAATGACTCTAAATTGTTAAGACAAGTTGCAGAAATAATCGCAAAAAGTATCAGATTTATTTATCAATTAACACTTTTATTCTAAATATGTAACATATGGACGCAGCCATTATTACTGACGTGCAATACCTGCTGGGTAGGTGACGTCAAATGGTGTCAGGTCTAAACTGGACTGTGGTGTGAAGGAGTGAGTGTTAGTTACTAACCTAGCTTAAAGAAAACCATGTACATTGTGTTGTTGATGTTGTTTGAGTGAAAGGCAGTGTGAAGACTGATATTAGTCTAAACAGCTTCACAAACATAAACAAGGAGAATAGTTAGTGAAGCAGCGTGTGGACCAACACAGCTACCCAAAGACCACCGCTCTGCTCTCCTCACTTCAGTCTGGATGAGTTTGAGTGGTTCAGTAGACCACCACTGGTGAGAGACTTGACGGAGGCTGTTGGTTTTAAGCGTAGACTAAAACACAATGCAGTGCCACAATTTCCCCACACAGGAAGTCCAAAAGCTCCAGATTATGGAGAACCGCGAGAAGAACCGTGAACGTGAACATGAGCTGGACTCTCTCCTGAGAACGTTTAGCGTTAGCGTCAGCTGCTTCTCCTCATTTGTGGATCCTGAAGGTGAAAGTAGAGTCTTAGTAGTGAACATACTACTTCACTAATAAAGGAGTGTGAAGCTCAGAGACACTCCCGTTCAGTGTATCTAGCTGTTTACTGAGCGTGAATGTTTCCTGCTAGAAAGCGGAGCTCCTTTAACAGACACTCTCCTTCTCCGTCAACACCAACACACAGTTTCACAACAACTCCAGCACTGTGTCACTCTCTCCTCCACCCTCTCTGTTCACCATTTACACTAACGTGGTGTGTGATGTCGCCGCTCATGTCAGAAATGTTGAGTTCTAGCTCAAACTGTAAAGACTGAACAGTAGCATGTTTAGCTAGCTAGCTGTGCTCAAGCGTGACGGCCGGTTACTGTAACCATTTGATGTCACTTTTTTTTTTTTTTTTTTTTTTTTTTTTTTTTAAACAACATGTCTTAACACCATATTAAGGCTCACATGTGTTACCAGCCAGGGTTCCCTTTAAAACCATTTGGGAAAGAGCATGAATTGGCGAACTGTGGTGAAATAAAGAATTGCAGATAAACGAGTGAACCATCCTCATATATACCAGTTCATACCAAAGGATGCTCCATGTTGGACCACAAAGTGGTGAAAATCATTCATACCTGTTCATTATTTTGTTTGATGTTCTGTCTCATTTCTTTGGGTACACCAGTTCTTTAGCCTGCTGTTATGTTTTTGACATTTAAGCTCAATGTCACCACTCGTTAAACTTACTACTGATGATGTTGCCACTGAGCTTTGGAACGAAATCACTAATTTTGGTTTCTCGTTTTGATTCTCTTTTATTATACACATGAAATACAAGACCACATTTATTATGATCACCTTTCGAAATCTGTGTATCCACCTGTTGTTTCAATTATCCCCACCCAACCAACCCAACCCCTGCCCCCCATCTTTATTTGAAAACCTCCAGCAGCACTGCTGTGTCTGATCCTGTCATACCAGCACAACACGCCACCATCATGTCAGTGTCACTGCAGTACTGAGAATGACATGCCACTTGCTCTCTGGTGGTCCTGTGGTAGTGGTGGTGGTCCCGTTTTAGCAGGTTTCTGCTTTTGGTGATCCAAGTATTCCCATACACATTCAGTGATGTTGAGGTCCTGGACTTTGGTGCAGTCAGTCCATTGTTCTGAGAACATCAGCAGCTTCTGTGTTTCATGTGTCTGTATCTCCTCCTTTTCTCAGTGAGGAGCTTCTTGAACAGCTACACATCCTTTCAGACCCGTAGTGGAGAGGTGTCTTCTTGCAGTAGAAGGATGGACATTAGTAGTGTATATCCCCATCCCCATACTGTGGTTGGCTTTAGATGGCAGCTATTGGCCGTTCACCAGTTCTGAACATCTAATAATGAACTCAATCCTAATTTCACAACAGACGGAGTGGAGAGACAGAAAGAGGACGAACACTGACCTGTTTCTTTTAGGAGAACATGAAGTGCCAAACAGTGAATGTCTTGGACTGGTCATGTATCTAACTAGTGAGATCCAAAATTAGACACATATGTAGAGTACCACTTAGCATAGATGTTACCATGACAACTGGCATTGCATGAGTCCAGTCAGATGCTGTGTCCGAAACTGTGTCCTATTCACTAGACAGTGTACTTTTTTTTTTTTTTAAATAGTGTCCAAAATCATAGAGCAGAGCATCAAGTGTGCTTAAACAATATTACTTCTGCATTAGTAGTGTATATTCCATGTGCCCTCAAAGACACAGGGTACCCACAATGCACTGCTTTGTTTGTAAAGAACGAGCAAACTCGTACGGTGTGTCTGAAATGGTCCACTCGTTAACTCGATCACTGGATAGACTTGTCTGTGTGGGACACTACATAGGGAAGCAGTGAGGGAGACCATAGGGACAATTGGGGCAACACTTGCTCACACCGGAAACCAGTCATCTTGACCTTTTGTTGTATAAACAGTCCAGGACAGTGAAGGCCACTGGCATCGTGAGGTTACAGCACTGTAACGATATTCTCTATTTGGTTGCCAAATATTTGATTCTGAAGTTACTTCCATGTTTCCATTTAATCAATAAAACTATTGAGTGAATTATTGTTATGCATTGACTGACTTATTTCATGAGCACAAGCTTCATTTACTCCAGCTCGTGGTTATATTAACATTCTGTGAGCCTTGTTTTTTAAAGTCTTACACATTATCAATTGTTTACATGATTGAATTGACATTAAATGATATTTTGTACTTGCATTCATATACAAACTTCTTCAGACCAGCTGATTCATCCACAGTCTTTCCAAAGAAACCGCTATTGTGGTATGTTAGCCTGTAAGTAGTGTCCACTATATTTACGGCATTGTGTGTAACCATGTAACTGAACTATATAGAGAATCTAACTGTTCACTAATTGTGATTTCAGGCACACTGGACTTCTTTACTACAGTCGGCCACTAATTCTGTTTCCCTATGCAATGATTCAGACTTGCAAGGGGGTACAGTGGTTGTCTTAGATACAATGAGCAGCCAATTCATCAGTTATAATTAGCTCTACAGTTAGTGTAAATGCTTTCTTGCTGATATACTCAACTGAGCAACTTGTTGTTGTGAGATTTACAGCCGTCCATCCTGCCTGATTCTAAATCTTTTAGGGTTTGAAGTATATCATTTTGTTTCCTCTACAGATCAGTTGTTATGCATGCTCTCGCTGTTTAAAACATGAGTAACTTCTGCTATAATACAAATGCATATGTGTAGACTGTACTTCAAATTTTGGATTAGGATGTAATCATCCATAAGCATCACTGTCCAAAGAAAATATTTTTTTTCTTTGTGTATATATATACACATACACTACAGCTCAAAAGTTTAGGATCACTTTAGAATTTCATTTCATGCAATTTTCATGCAATTCACAAACAATATTGTCCATTTCACAATTAATGTATATCAGATGTTTTTTAAAGAATAAAAATGTTTGTATTAAAGTCTATTTTTGTATAGAGGCTTATTTTGCATATAGTCCTATTATCAGCAATTCTCAGTCCTCTGTCTAAATCTCCTGGTACGACTGCCAATCCAAGTTAAGGATGTTATTGGACTAATTGGTTGTTAGGACACTCTTGCTCAATTGTGATGCACAGCTGAAAAACATTCTACTAATAAGTGAGTATAAAAGGAAGAACAACATTCTAGGTTAGTTTAGTATCTGAAGATCAGCAGTTGATGGCTTGCTGACCGACTCACAATGACCAGAAAGAAACAACTTTCTTTAGAGACCCGTCAACCCATTGCTGTGTTAAGGAAGAAGATACTCCATTAAAACAAGAACATTTCACTGTGATCCCAAACTTTTGAGCGGTAGTCTATATAAATATATATATATATGTGTGTGTGTGTGTGTATGTGTGCGTGTGTGTTTAGTTATTCCCTGTAATTACAAATTCTTTAACAGTTTTACTCTAATTATTACTGAACTGCAGCAAGATTGATTAACCTTATTGACTGTCACCCGTAACTGCAGACCAACCAACATTATAAGAAATACATTATTTTGCAAGGGGAGTGGGTGCCTGCTCCCAATGTCATGTGGTGCAACTGTTCAACTTTAAAAGTGTAAGCTCTTTAAACAACTCTGGTTTTTCTCAAATGTCATGTGGCACAACCACCAAAAACTACTTTTATTGTTACAAGCCTTTAAGAAAGTGTGGGCGGGGAATGTGGCATTACAAAGAAGACCCCTTGTGACCTTCATGATGTAAGGCCAAGGACAGTGGGTGATAACGATGGACATATTTATTTATGCCATGGTTAGATTAGGTTAGTTTACCAAGTCAGGTGGTTTGAGCCTAGGAAAGCATAACAATGTGTTACTATTATAATGATATGTATGGAATAATTTCTACATATATATTTCAAATACATAAAACCCAATAAGAATGACTTATACGGCACAAACACTACAGAAGCTGGTGTATATATGTTTTCAGTAGTGGTACATATTTTATTTATGTGTGGTTGCGCCGCCTGACATTTCCTGGCTAGTAAAATAGATGATGCTATTTAAAAAGAAATTCATGCCATTATAAAAGTAATGGAGTAAAGATTCCTTCAGATATAAATTTCACATCATATCATTTTACATAAGAATTGGTTCAATTGTCGTTATGAAAGCCTAATTTGTCATTAGTGTAGCTCTCTCTCTCTCCACCATTCATTAAAAGAGACCGCTGTCAGGAAGAGTCATTCATACTGCAGTGTCCTGCTGTTGGACCGCATGACCGTGGAGGTGCTAAAGCTCATAGGAAGAGCCAGACTCGCAGCAGTATAGTTCTGCTGGAGGATGACAACAGGTAATGATCTGACGGTGGAGCAGCAGGGCAGCCTGGCAGCAGTGGTTCTATACATGCCGTGGACTTTAATGTGTAAATAAGTTGCTGTGGATGTTCTAGTGTGTGTATGTGCTCTGTTGAGCTGGGCTGTGGAGCTGGTAACTGGGGTAGTGGAGCTGTGCTGGTGCATCAAGGAGGGCTGTATGGCTGAAGGTGACCTGCTGCTATGTTTTCTGCGTCTCCTTCTTTGCTGGGACGCCATAATACATTTATTTAAAATCAAAATATATCTAAATCAAATATGAGGGCTTATATATGTGGTTTAGGAACCTCTTTTTAATAATAGGCCACTTTTGCTCTGTGCAAAAAGACTAATCATTCATGACCATCGAGCATAAAGAGCTCTTTTGATTAATGAGGCTCCCAAAATGCTAACCTGGCTAACAATTAATGAAAGCTTTGGGAGCTAGTTAGCATGAGCTCATTTGCATTATGCTAAGCATCCATCTTTTCTTAATTGTTAGCCACTTCTTTCCAAACAGATGGAGGCAGCGCGCTAATGAACTGCTCTGTACACTAGACTAGGAGCACCTACAGTACTGTAGCTGACCATCCGCACCCTGGACCCCATTACGGTGTTTCCCCGTGATCCAGACTGGGCAGCTTGACAGAACGAAGTCGACCGTCCTGTCCGTCTGCTCGTCCGGGTCAGGGTCCGTCTTGAGGTATATGTGGCAGAAGATGTGAAGAACCAAAGAAAAGTTTGATGAACAAAAGGTTGGCACTTACTGCACCGGACTGCAGAATTTAGTGCTGACCAGTATTTTAGCTGACCAAGCTAACTTTCCCAAAACATTCGAAACCAAGGCAAGCTGCCAGCTCTCTTTGCTCGAGCCGCTCCAGAAAAAAGTGCAAGCAGTGAGTTCTGACATGACACGTTATTAGTCACATATTGTAAAAGAAAATTACACACACTCAGTTTGATTGGTGAAAAAGTAAACAGCCAAACTTTTTGTGTTTATCTGACAAGATTAAGTGAGTTCTACAGGAGAGGCAATACTTCCAATGATCACTAATAAGAGTTCAGTATGAATCTTCAGTGTGTGTAGTTCTTGCTGTCTGTGAACTAATCCAGTATGAATCTGCAGTGATTTTAGTTTTTACAGTCTAACAAAAGTAACCGTGGAGTAAGTGCTAACCAGTATGAATCTGCAGTGTGTGCAGTTTTTACAGTCTGAAAGTAATAATTATGGACTGATTTTAATCCAGTATGAATCTGCAGTGTGTGTGTGTGTGTAGTGTTTACAGTCTGACAGTTATAATGGTGGAGTGATTTTAATCCATTATGAATCTGCAGTGTGTGTAGTGTTTACAGTCTGACAGTTATAATGATGGAGTGATTTTAATCCAGTATGAATCTGCAGTGTGTGTGTAGTTTTTACAGTCTGACAGTAATAATGGTGGAGTGACTTTAATCCGGTATGAATCTGTAGTGATTTTAGTTTTTACAATCTAACAAAAGTAACTATGGAGTACATGTTAACCAGTATGAATCTGCAGTGTGTGTAGTTCTTACTGTCTTAGAGTAATGATAGAGGAGGGGTTTTAATCTGGTATGAATCTGCAGTGTGTGTAGTGTTTACAGTCTGACAGTTATAATGGTGGAGTGATTTTAATCCAGTATGAATCTGCAGTGTCTGTAGTGTTTACTGTCTGATGGTAATAATAGAGGAGTGATTTTAATCAGGTATGAATCTGCAGTGTGTGTAGTGTTTACTGTCCGATTGTAATAATAGAGTAATTTTAATACAGTATGAATCTGCAGTGTGTGTAGTGTTTACTGTCTGATGGTAATAATAGAGGAGTGATTTTAATCAGGTATGAATCTGCAGTGTGTGTAATGTTTACTGTCTGATTGTAATAATAGAGTAATTTTAATCCAGTATGAATCTGCAGTGTATGTAGTTTTTACTGTCTGACAGTAATAATTTTGGAGTGATTTTAATCCAGTATGAATCAGCAGTGTGTGTAGTGTTTACCGTCTGACAGTAATAATTTTGGAGTGATTTTAATCCAGTATGAATCTGCAGTGTGTGTAGTGTTTACAGTCTGACAGTAATAATTATGGAGTGGTTTTAATCCAGTATGAATCTGAAGCGTGTGTTTAGTTTAGTTATGTATTAAAGTTGTGAGGTAAGTGGTCTGTAATAGCTGAATTTGGAGCGTCACTAATAGCAGTTCTGTTTAATCTGTGATGCTACCATATAAAGAAAACCTGCTAGTAGACACGACTGTGTGGTTGTTACTGAGTGCGTCCTGTGACATCAGGGCTTTTCTGTTTGCGAATCTGATTGAACTAGTTTACAATTAACTAAACACAATTACATAAGACTGTACTCTGTACCTGTCAGTCACTCACATTCCTTACAAATCACATTATAGAACTCAGAGTATTCAAAGAAATGAACGAATTACATAAACCACCAAGGAACTAACACATTCAATCATAGATAATATACTTAAAACCCCAAACTGCAGTTCTGTATGTTTAGAAACGAGAACAGAAAAGCTCACTTCAGCATTACAATATAACACAGAGAGCAGAAAGCCAGCAGTGTGGAAATGAACCTTCGCTCAGAAAGGTCAAGGCTCGTTGCATTTAAATAGGAAGAGTAAGTAATTCCTTCTAAACAACTTTTCAAGTCTTAAACTTTGACATCTTACCAAGAAAAGTAGTGAATACATCTAATATTCTTCATTATGAGATCGCTGCTAGAATATTACATGATTATTTAATCTATTTCTCAACTTCGTTTTATCTAACGATAACTTTATATTTCAAAAGCAGATTATTTTTGTTTTGAGGAGTAATACAGTATTAAGTATTATCTACTAGTAGAATAATTTAAAATTTAGATACACTGACTATATTTAAAACGATCTGGGTTGGATTCCTGGTCTGGGTTGTTCTGTGTGGAGTGTGTATGGTCTCTCCGTGTTTGAGTGGGTTTCCTCCAGGTACTGTGGTTTACTCCCACAGTCCAAACACATGCATGTAAGGTTAATCGGTCCCTCTAAACTGCCCGTAGGTGTGAGTTTTTGTTGGCTATGCGATAGACTGGTGACCTGTCCATGGTGTACCTCTCCTTCACCTGATGATGCCGGGATTGGCTCCAGCTCCCCCGTGACCCTGACTAGTGGGATAAAGCAGAAGATAATGGATGGATGGACTATGTTTAAGATGTTTTCACTTTGCTTGTTTTTTTTTTTTTTTTGACGTGTACATTCTTCTTATCAGTCAGGGTATCCAGGATCTTATGGGCTCCGCAGTGCAATAGCCTGCATGGACCCGTAAGTTTTAGAAGGCCTGACCACTGGACTTCACAGGGCTGCCCTGCACCACTGGTTCCTAATCTAATGTGTAAGCACCCATTCATCTTCACTTAGCAGCGAGTTTACACTAGTAGATTACATGCAGAGTTAAAGCATGTGTAGAGAAGAGTCTGAGTACAGCTCTGCAAGTCAATTAAATACTTTTGGGGGGGGGGGGGGGGGTGAGGGGGGGGGGGGGGGGGGGGGGGGGGTGAGGGGGGCATGATAAGAGCTCAGGACAAAGCAGGAATAGTGAGTGTACATGCCAAAAGTGGCCAGAAGTCTCTCCTCCCAGTATCACGCATTAATCTTCTGCAGCTGCGTGTGGACAGAGAGGCAGTGCAGCACAAGGGCAGTCAGATTTAGCAAGCGTCCATCAAGCTAACCCTGTTTCCCCCTCAGCACCCTGCACGCTCCCACTAACCCGCCGCTGAAGCCTGCTGGTGGGTTTTGAATACTGTGAGTGTTTTATGAGAGACGTGGCAGGTTTATTAAATTATTGTTTTTAAATCTGTCTTAGCCGTCACAGCATTGACTCCTCGGTTCTCCTCTGCCTTATCTCACCGGCTTTACCCCGAGGTACTGATGGATTGAGTTTGTTTTCTGCTGCTAATCCAGTATGAATCTGCAGTGTGTGTGTAGTGTTTACAGTCTGATAGTAATAGAGGAGAGATTTTAATCCAGTATGAATCTGCAGTGTGTGTAGTGTTTACAGTCTGATAGTAATAGAGGAGAGATTTTAATCCAGTATGAATCTGCAGTGTGTGTAGTGTTTACAGTCTGATAGTAATAGAGGAGAGATTTTAATCCAGTATGAATCTGCAGTGTGTGTAGTGTTTACAGTCTGACAGTAATAACTGTGGAGTGATTTTAATCCAGTATGAATTTGCAGTGTGTGTAGTGTTTAGTTTTGCAGTAATAACTGTGGAGTTATTTTAATCCAGTATGAATCTGAAGTGTTTGTAGTGTTTACAGTCTGATAGTAATAGAGGAGAGATTTTAATCCAGTATGAATCTGCAGTGTGTGTAGTGTTTACAGTCTGACAGGAATAACTGTGGAGTGATTTTAATCCAGTATGAATCTGCAGTGTGTGTAGTGTTTACAGTCTGACAGTAATAACTGTGGAGTGATTTTAATCCAGTATGTATCTGCAGTGTGTGTAGTGTTTACAGTATGACAGTAATAACTGTGGAGTGATTTTAATCCAGTATGAATTTGCAGTGTGTGTAGTGTTTACAGTCTGACAGGAATAACTGTGGAGTGATTTTAATCCAGTATGAATCTGCAGTGTGTGTAGTGTTTACAGTCTGACAGTAATAACTGTGGAGTGATTTTAATCCAGTATGTATCTGCAGTGTGTGTAGTGTTTACAGTATGACAGTAATAACTGTGGAGTGATTTTAATCCAGTATGAATCTGCAGTATGTGTAGTGTTTACAGTCTGACAGTAATAACTGTGGAGTGATTTTAATCCAGTATGAATCTGCAGTGTGTGGTGTTTACAGTCTGACAGTAATAACTGTGTAGTGATTTTAATCCAGTATGAATCTGCAGTGTGTGTATTGTTTACAGTCTGACAGTAATAACTGTGTAGTGATTTTAATCCAGTATGAATCTGCAGTGTGTGTAGTGTTTACAGTCTGACAGTAATAACTGTGGAGTGATTTTAATCCAGTATGAATCTGCAGTGTGTGTAGAGTTTACAGTCTGACAGTAATAACTGTGTAGTGATTTTAATCCAGTATGAATCTGCAGTGTGTGTAGTGTTTACAGTCTGACAGGAATAACTGTGGAGTGATTTTAATCCAGTATGAATCTACAGTGTGTGTGGTGTTTACAGTCTGACAGTAATAACTGTGGAGTGATTTTAATCCAGTATGAATCTGCAGTGTGTGTAGAGTTTACAGTCTGGCAGTAATAACTGTGGAGTGGTTTTAATCCAGTATGAATCTGAAGCGTGTGTTTAGTTTAGTTATGTATTAAAGTTGTGAGGTAAGTGGTCTGTAATGGCTGAATTTGGAGCGTCACTAATAGCAGTTCTGTTTAATCTGTGATGCTACCATATGAAGAAAACCTGCTAGTAGACACGACTGTGTGGTTGTTACTGAGCGCGTCCTGTGACATCAGGGCTTTTCTGTTTGCGAATCTGATTGAACTAGTTTACAATTAACTAAACACAATTACATAAGACTGTACTCTGTACCTGTCAGTCACTCACATTCCTTACAAATCACATTATAGAACTCAGAGTATTCAAAGAAATGAACGAATTACATAAACCACAAAGGAACTAACACATTCAATCATAGATAATATACTTAAAACCCCAAACTGCAGTTCTGTATGTTTAGAAACGAGAACAGAAAAGCTCACTCCAGCATTACAATATAACACAGAGAGCACTGACTCCTCGGTTCTCCTCCGCCTTATCTCGCCGGCTTTACCCCGAGGTACTGACGGATTGAGTTTGTTTTCTGCTGCTTTGCTATTTTCCTTTTTTAAACCTGACATTTAGCAGCTGCGAGGGCTCGACAAATAGAACATGTTTGATGTGCGCGCAGGTAACATGCTTCCATTATGGAATTCATGGGAAATTGACTCGCGCAGAGCGCAGAGCATTTGACCCCCTCCAGTCGGCAGAAAATTACATAAATACACAGCGCTGAGCTAAAGGTCAGCAGTTCAAGGACTGCCTATGAGGCTGTACGGAGCAAAGCACCAGCTTTACAGAGGAGCTGAACAGTAACTGTCCTGCGTGCATACGCCGCTGTGCAGGTGTGGTGTGCAGGTGAATGTGCTGAAGGAAGCCTGCGTAGCTGATTAAGTAACCACAGGACTGAAGGTTTTGAGGCAAACAGTGGATTTGAGAAATGTTTTGTAGTTTAGTTTAACATGTTCTGTGGAAAAGTCTTCGCTCGCTGTTGGTGTAATACACCTGATTGAGCTGATCAAGGCTCTGATGAGTGTCTAAATGGCGGAATCCAGAAAATCAGCTGCAGTAAAGTCTGCGAGAAGCACCAAGAGTCAAATAACAGCATAAGACTAACTATAAGAAGACATACACTCTTATAAATATCTACTCAATTAATAAATATTTTACTGAGGAAAGAATATTCTGGACTAACAGCTATAATAATAATAATAATAATAATAATAATAATAATAATAATAATTATTATTATTATTATTATTATTATTATTACTATTATTATTACTATTTCTATTATTGTGAAATTTCATGAACAAACTTTATCTAAAGTGTTGCTAGACTGTTGCTATGGCACCGCAAGGCCATTGCTATGCTATCTCAGTGAATGCTAAGGTGTTGCTAGACTGTTGCTATGATACTGGGATATTGCTATGGTCTCTTAGGTGGTTGCTAGGCTGTTGTTGTCCTATCCCAAATGGTTGCTAATGTGTTGCTAGACTGTTGCTATGGCACTGCAAGGCCATTGCTATGCTATCTCAGGTGAATGCTGAGGTGTTGCTAGACTGTTGCTATGATGCTGGGATATTGCTATGGTGTCTTAGGACAACAACAGCCTAGCAGCCTCCTATCCCGGATGGTTGCTAAGGTGTTGCTAGACTGTTGCTATAGCAATAGTAGGCTGTTGCTATGGTGTTCCTGCTGGTTTCTAATGTGTAGCTAGGCCAATGCTATGGTGTCTCAGGTGGTTGCTAGGCTGTTGTTGTTTTTTTTATCCCAGATGGTTGCTAAGTTGTTGCTATAGCACTGGTAGGCTGTTGCTATTGTGTCCCTGGTGGTTGCTAATGTCTAGCTAAGCCATTGCTATGGTCTCCCAGGTGGTTGCTAGGATGCAGCTGTTGTTATATCCCAGATGGTTGCTAAGGTGTTGCTAGACTGTTGCTAATGTCTAACTAAGCCATTGCTGTGGTCTCCCAGGTGGTTGCTAGGCTGTTGTTGTTTTGTCCCAGATGGTTGCTAAAGTGTTGCTAGACCTTTGCTATGGCACTGGTAGGCTGTTGCTATGGTGTCCCAGGTAGTTGCTAATGTCTAGCTGGGCCATTGTATGGTATCTCAGGTGGTTGCTAGGCTGTTGTTGTTTTATCCCAGATGGCTGTTAAGGTGTTGCTAGACCTTTGCTATGGCACTGGTAGGCTGTTGCTATGGTGTCCCAGGTGGTTGTTAAGGTGCTGATAGAGCATTCATATCGTATCCTAGGTGGTTGCAAGCTTGTTTCTAGGCTATTGCAATAGTATCATAAGGTTGCTGTTAAGGTGTTGCCAGGCCGTTGCTATGGTTGTCGATAGTAGTGTATGTGGTTGGTCCCAAAAGTTTGAGCACCTTGTTGCTATGTAGACTCTATAATCCTGCTCAGTTCTGTACTTTGAGCTTCAGAACTGTGGCGCATGGAAACAGTAGAATAAAAAGAATGAATAAATAGAATGGAAAGCTCACATACGCATCATGTAGCCTCATAAACACTGCACTGCAGTAAAGCAAAAATAGACTGGTGATTAAGAGAAACCTGAATAAACGAGTGGAGCAATTTAACCGATGCCTGCAGACGGGTTTCTGCATCAGACCGTTAAGCAACACCCTGCTGTGCTTTCTGGCACGTACAAAATGCTGACCAGACCCACCTGACCTCGATTCTGGATGAAGATGGCAAGAGGAAAAGATCTAAGCGACTTTGAAAGAGGGTTCGTTATTGAGTCACTGATGAGCTTTAGTCACACAGACTGCTCTACTGGAACATGTTTCAATAGGAACAGTAGTAAACAGAGCTGGAAATCGAGGTGCAGATCAGTGATGCTCATTTTGTTTTAATATGTAAGGAAAAACTGAGGAGCTGCTGTTGCTCAGGTGACCGAGAACGGTTGGGGATTTGAGGAGGGGGTGCATTCTGGTGGCTCTGTTATGAGGGGCTAGAGCAACATTTTGCTGACATGTTTTGGGCCAACTTGGCCCCTTTAACGGAAAGGTCAGTCATTTCTGTACTGGTCTTGTCCAGGATGACAGTGCCTCCATCCACAGGGCAGGAGGGGTCAATAAATAGTTTAGATTTATCATGAGTTTAAAAAACTATCAAAAATGCTGTCCCTACTGAAACACAAAGACTTTTAGTCTTTTAGCCTTATTTTAGCCTTAGCCCTGCATTTCAATGAAGTGAGACTGCATCCATGTCCCTCCTGGCCACATGGTGAGCCGCCAGATCAGCTGTTTTGAAGTAAAAAGTCCCAAAGTCTGAAAATCAGTTTGCAACATTTGGAATAGTCACTACCGAAACATGTTCTGCTGTCAAATATTTTTTTGGTGTTTAGGTTTTATGTGTGTACTGTTTAAAGCTGTATTTGCAAGTCATGTATTGATATTGATTTGCTTTGTCCTGGACTCAAAGTAGATGCAAAAGTGGTCTTGACCCACCCCTCACACACCCTCCAAACCCCACTGCCACGCACCCTCCAAACCCCACTGCCACATGCCTTTCAACCCTACCACCACTCACCTTACCAACCCCACCGCCACACTTTCTCTAAACCCCACTGCCACATGCTTTCCAACCCACTGCCACACATCCTCTTAATCGTATTGCCACACACCTTCCAACCCCACTGCCACACATCCTCTAAACCCCACTGCCACACATCCTCTAAACCCCACTGCCACATATCCACGAAATCCTGCAGCTTAACACCTTCCAACCCCACTGCCACACATCCTCTAAACCCCACTGCCACACATCCTCTAAACCCCACTGCCACACATCCTCTAAACCCCACTGCCACACATCCTCTAAACCCCACTGCCACACATCCTCTAAACCCCACTGCCACATATCCACGAAATCCTGCAGCTTAACACCTTCCAACCCCACCGCGGCACACCTTCCAATCATACTGCCACACATCCTCTAAACCCCACTGCCACACACCTTCCAACCCCACCGCGGCACACCTTCCAACCCCACCGCGGCACACCTTCCAACCCCACCGCTGCACACCTTCCAACCCCACCGCGGCACACCTTCCAATCATACTGCCACACATCTTCCAACCCCACTGCCACACACCTTCCAACCCCACTGCCGCACACCTTCCAACCCCACTGCCGCACACCTTCCAACCCCACTGCCGCACACCTTCCAACCCCACTGCCGCACACCTTCCAACCCCACTGCTGCACACCTTCCAATCATACTGCCACACACCTTCCAACCCCACTGCTGCACACCTTCCAACCCCACTGCCACACACCTTCCAACCCCACTGCCACACACCTTCCAACCCCACTGCCACACACCTTCCAACCCCACTGCCACACACCTTCCAACCCCACTGCCGCACACTTTCCAACCCCACTGCTGCACACCCTCAAAAACCCACCACCACACACCCTCAAACCCCACTGCTACACACCTTCCAGCCTCACCAGCATTTACCACAAATGCTGCAGCTGAGTCATTAATAAATTAAAAGAATATGTGTGGATTATAGAGTACAATGTTTTTTTGCATATATAAAATAGATTATCTAAGATTATATCAAGCAAATCATATAATCTTAATATTCAGTCCAAAGTCTCTGAGAATAGATATTATCTGCATGACTAGGCTAATTTCCAACAAATGAATAAGGCCTAGCTCTACCTCCATTATTACATCATCATTTTTTCTCTAGCCTATCAGTTAATAATACTCAACATACCATAGCAACGTAGCATAGCTGCCGCAGGGGAAGTCAGGGATGGAAGGAAATTAGTAATTTCACTCAGTCGTCTGTTCTTTAGCAACTCACACATAGTCATCATCAGCTGCGTGCTGTTTCAAGCGAGTCGTTCCACCACGAGGAACCGAAGAAACTCAGCAAATTGATGACTCATTCACGTACTGTAAACAATCTGACCACCATTATTCACCACGTTTATTCAATCTGACCACCTTTATTCACCACCTTTATTCAATCTGACCACCTTTATTCACCACCTTTATTCAATCTGACCACCTTTATTCACCACCTTTATTCAATCTGACCACCTTTATTCAATCTGACCACCTTTATTCACCACCTTTATTCAATCTGACCACCTTTATTCAATCTGACCACCTTTATTCACCACCTTTATTCAATCTGACCACGTTTATTCAATCTGACCACCTTTATTCACCACCTTTATTCAATCTGACCACCTTTATTCACCACCTTTATTCAATCTGACCACCTTTATTCACCACCTTTATTCAATCTGACCACCTTTATTCAATCTGACCACCTTTATTCACCACCTTTATTCAATCTGACCACCTTTATTCAATCTGACCACCTTTATTCACCACCTTTATTCAATCTGACCACCTTTATTCAATCTGACCACCTTTATTCAATCTGACCACCTTTATCCACCACCTTTATTCAATCTGACCACTTTTATTCAATCTGACCACCTTTATTCACCACCTTTATTCAATCTGACCACTTTTATTCAATCTGACCACCTTTATTCACCACCTTTATTCAATCTGACAACTTTTATTCAATCTGACCACCTTTATTCACCACCTTTATTCAATCTGACCACCTTTATTCAATCTCACCACCTTTATTCAATCTGACCACCTTTATTCACCACCTTTATTCAATCTGACCACTTTTATTCAATCTGACCACCTTTATTCACCACCTTTATTCAATCTGACTACTTTTATTCAATCTGACCACCTTTATTCACCACCTTTATTCAATCTGACCACCTTTATTCACCACCTTTATTCAATCTGACCACTTTTATTCAATCTGACCACCTTTATTCACCACCTTTATTCAATCTTACCACCTTTATTCAATCTGACCACCTTTATTCACCAACTTTATTCAATCTGACCACTTTTATTCAATCTGACCACCTTTATTCACCACCTTTATTCAATCTGACCACTTTTATTCAATCTGACCACTTTTATTCAATCTGACCACCTTTATTCACCACCTTTATTCAATCTGACCACCTTTATTCACCACCTTTATTTAATCTGACCACTTTTATTCAATCTGACCACCTTTATTCACCACCTTTATTCAATCTGACCACCTTTATTCAATCTGACCACCTTTATTCACCACCTTTATTCAATCTGACCACTTTTATTCAATCTGACCACTTTTATTCAATCTGACCACCTTTATTCACCACCTTTATTCAATCTGACCACTTTTATTCAATCTGACCACCTTTATTCACCACCTTTATTCAATCTTACCACCTTTATTCAATCTGACCACCTTTATTCACCACCTTTATTCAATCTGACCACTTTTATTCAATCTGACCACCATTATTCACCACCTTTATTCAATCTGACCACCTTTATTCACCACCTTTATTCAATCTGACCACTTTTATTCAATCTGACCACCTTTATTCACCACCTTTATTCAATCTGACCACTTTTATTTAATCTGACCACCTTTATTCGCCACCTTTATTCAATCTGACCGCCTTTATTCACCAAGTTTATTCAATCTGACCACCTTTATTCACCACCTTTATTCAATCTGACCACCTTTATTCACCACCTTTATTCAATCTGACCACTTTTATTCAATCTGACCACCTTTATTCACCACCTTTATTCAATCTGACCACTTTTATTCAATCTGACCACCTTTATTCACCACCTTTATTCAATCTGACCACTTTTATTCAATCTGACCACTTTTATTCAATCTGACCACCTTTATTCACCACCTTTATTCAATCTTACCACCTTTATTCAATCTGACCACCTTTATTCACCAACTTTATTCAATCTGACCACTTTTATTCAATCTGACCACCTTTATTCACCACCTTTATTCAATCTGACCACTTTTATTCAATCTGACCACTTTTATTCAATCTGACCACCTTTATTCACCACCTTTATTCAGTCTGACCACCTTTATTCACCACCTTTATTTAATCTGACCACTTTTATTCAATCTGACCACCTTTATTCACCACCTTTATTCAATCTGACCACCTTTATTCAATCTGACCACCTTTATTCACCACCTTTATTCAATCTGACCACTTTTATTCAATCTGACCACTTTTATTCAATCTGACCACCTTTATTCACCACCTTTATTCAATCTGACCACTTTTATTCAATCTGACCACCTTTATTCACCACCTTTATTTAATCTGACCACTTTTATTCAATCTGACCACCTTTATTCACCACCTTTATTCAATCTTACCACCTTTATTCAATCTGACCACCTTTATTCACCACCTTTATTCAATCTGACCACTTTTATTCAATCTGACCACCATTATTCACCACCTTTATTCAATCTGACCACCTTTATTCACCACCTTTATTCAATCTGACCACTTTTATTCAATCTGACCACCTTTATCCACCACCTTTATTCAATCTGACCACTTTTATTTAATCTGACCACCTTTATTCGCCACCTTTATTCAATCTGACCGCCTTTATTCACCAAGTTTATTCAATCTGACCACCTTTATTCACCACCTTTATTCAATCTGACCACCTTTATTCACCACCTTTATTCAATCTGACCACTTTTATTCAATCTGACCACCTTTATTCACCACCTTTATTCAATCTGACCACTTTTATTCAATCTGACCACCTTTATTCACCACCTTTATTCAATCTGACCACTTTTATTCAATCTGACCACTTTTATTCAATCTGACCACCTTTATTCACCACCTTTATTCAATCTTACCACCTTTATTCAATCTCACCACCTTTATTCAATCTCACCACCTTTATTCACCACCTTTATTCAATCTGACCACTTTTATTCAATCTGACCACTTTTATTCAATCTGATCACCTTTATTCACCACCTTTATTCAATCTGACCACCTTTATTCACCACCTTTATTCAATCTTACCACCTTTATTCAATCTCACCACCTTTATTCAATCTGACCGCCTTTATTCAATCTGACCACTTTTATTCAATCTGACCACCTTTATTCACCACCTTTATTTAATCTGACCACTTTTATTCAATCTGACCACCTTTATTCACCACCTTTATTCAATCTGACCACTTTTATTCACCACCTTTATTCAATCTCACCACCTTTATTCACCACCTTTATTCACCACCTTTATTCAATCTCACCACCTTTATTCACTACCTTTATTCAATCTCACCACCTTTATTCAACCTGACCACCTTTATTCACCCCCTTTATTTAATCTTACCACCTTTATTCAATCTGACCACCTTTATTCAGTCTGACCACCTTGCTACTATAATAAACACTATCCAAGGTCATAGTTGTTTATTCATGCAGATCTATACTTTGAGAGCCTTCGTTGGGTGGACTTGAAACAGCGCTACTGATTTTGAGCTTTGCGGCTTGTTTCTTTAGGAATTTGGTTTGATGTTATTCACTAGAGCGAATGTGATGATCTAGTATATGTATGAAATGATGGGTGTGTCTCAAAACCTAGTCATTTTACGTCATAGTATGCATTACAGAGTGTGAAGTCTAGGACCACAAGACTGACAAACAATTTCTACTCACAGGCAATCAAGCTTGTGAACACCTCACGCACTACCTCTCCAACCTCTCCTATGTGAACTGGTTTTAACTGGTCTGATTTTAACTGCACCTACACTCACTGTACTGCTGCTGTCAGAATACATTGCTACTCTCACAAAAACACTATAGTTTACATTTGTTACTTGCATTTATGGCTGCCGCTCTTCATACTTGCACATAAAAGCACATGTAACTATTTTTTAATTAAAAAAATCCTTTTATTTTATTTACTTCTCTTACAGTATATTATTTTACTTTCTATATTTTCTATATTTTTCTTTTTGTTATCTTTATCTATTGGTGAATGGAGGAACAGCAAAGTAAGAATTTATGTGTACAGTGTAACTGTCTGTTTATGCTGTGCGAATGACAATAAAACTCTTGAATCACTCCCGACATGTAGACTGTCCCAATTCTTACATACATTAAACATACTGTCTACTGAGGAACCTTATTTAGACCTGATTTTAAAGAAGCATCGAACGCTTCCTCAGCCGCTAAGACAATCCCATGATGTAACACAGGCTAATCTAGGAGCAGTGAAGTGGTTTTAAAATGTGAATTATTTTGATAATTTTATTCTCTCTGGAGTTTTAATGTGTTTCTGGTCATATAATCACACAAAACAGTATTTTATTATCAACTCTGTAACGAGTCCTTCACCATTTACACTTTTATACTCGAGCCATTAGCATTTATGCTAGCGGAATTTTTTTTTAAGCCTCAGGCTATTGTTTTGGATGCCGGTCGGTAGCTTAGCAGCTAGCTAAACCACCGGTGGCGTGCTGCAGTGGGCGGGAACAAGCCATGACGCAGTCTCTCTCTAACTAGAGCGTCTCAGTAATCTGTTTTATGAGGAGAGATGAGGAGAGAACGCTGCTACTTAAAGAGGCTGCCTACCTAGACAGCCTACTTACACACTCACTAGGGTTTGAGACAGACCCCATGTGTATGAATATATAAGACAAACTGCATCAACACCGATTCAATAATATATCGATCCTGCATTATAAGAGACAGGTGGGAACCCTAGAGTGTGTGTGTGTGTGTGTGTGTGTGTGTGTGTGTGTGTGTGCGTGTGTGTGTGTGTGTAAGTGAGTGTGTTTCAGTACCTCTTGTGTTAGTAGCAGATTAGTATGGGAGAGTAGAGAGTTGGCCCCGGGCCCTGCGGTAATAAGCAGGCTCTTGGCTTTGTACAGAGTGGATGCCGTTGTCACGGTGAACGGCTGAAAGCTCTCCTCATTCTTCACTACCCTCCACCCCCCGAGACTCGGCAAATGTCCCTGCCAAACAGAATAAAACACATCAGAGAGAGACACAGCGTCCATCTCCGTCCCTGCGAGACACGGTTTGATGTCGTGGAAGTCCTTCATCAGCTGTGCAAGCAGAGCGCTTCTGAAGCTGTAGGAGGTGAACCCGCTGATACCCGGTTGATATTCAAATTTCACAAAGCACTTCGGTGGTGAGATTGCAGAACACTTTCTTTTCCTTCTAGTTTCACAACTTCTTCGCTACCCCGGCAACCCTGACTGTGTGATTACTCTAATGTCATTTATATGATGTCCGTAGCTGCTGAGCTAGAGGTTACTGGAAACTAGTCATTACAGATGCTGATGCTTTAAGTTGATAGAGGCCCTCACATTTGGAGGTGCTGTCCAAAAGTTTGTGGACGCGTATGTTTATTCAGAAATCAAGGGTATTAATCCCTGTATGAAGTGGGCCAGTATTTACTGGTAGGCATTAGTAACTGCTGTACTGTACATTTTTGGCATACTGGGACTTTTTCTTGTGTACCAGCGTCCCTCACAAGCTGCCGGAGCTCTAAGCTTCAGTATTCATCTTCCTTTTTCATAAATCAGGGGAGCATCTCCATTATTGAACAACTACTGTAGTTAAATGATAGAGAGACTTTCATTTTGTGTTCTCTCTCTCTCCACGTTTAACACTGTGTTTTCTCAATAATGCTTTTGGGAAGCGCAGTGGTGTTTCTAGGTGCCAAGAACACGAAGAACGGACTTGTGTTCTTGTGTAGGACCTTCTTGACGAGTTACTCTGTGGACACTCATACAGGAGTAGGCGTAGTGCTGTGTTCTTGCTGTCCTGCAACAGCCAATCAGAGTCTGGCCTAATTTACCAGCACTGAACACCCATTTAGTAGCTGGTGCGTGTCAAATATTAGCCAGAGAATCCCGTAAACAGACTAATATGACTGCTTGTGATATGCTGTGCTAAAATAAAGCCAAAGTTCATCAGCTACCACAGAGACGACTGTTGTTTAAAGCCTGCATGCCAAATGAGTACCTCTAAGTGTGGCGTAATGGGCCGATCTGAGTAACAGTAGGAGCCGTCATTGCCAAGCTGAGGTGCTGAGGGGACAGGTGAAGGAGAGGAGTTGTGTAGTTAATCGCAATCTTATTTTTTGTTGTGTAGCTACAAAAACATTATTTCGAGAAAACGATGGCATTGTATTAATTGGAAATGTGGTTTATCGAGAAAGACCCTTAACATTTTAAAGCTGTGTCAATGAGATGGATACAGTTGTGGGGTCAGTTGTAGCAACCTGCAGCGAGAAGGCAGCCGGGCTTAGTGCATTATGGGTGGAGAAAAACTAGGAAAATGCGTTAATGAGTAAAAAAAATTCATTTTTTTTATTAATAAATACATTTTGATAGCACTCAATGAGATTAGAGTAGACGCAGGTCAAGCAGTACTTTCCAGGCGTGTGGAGTCACATGACTTGGACTCGAGTCCAACTCGAGTCACTAAACTGATGGCTTTTGACTTGACTTGACCACATTACTAAAGACTTGCAACTTAGACTTTACCTTTACTGACTTGGACTTGGAATCGGACTTGAGCTTTAAGACTTGAAAAGACTCACCACCATATTTTAACATAATAAATTAGGAAAACTAACACACAACTGGATCATTTTGTATCAAATTAAGCTGTAACGCTAGGAAGCTGAGCTGCACCGCTCAGTTTATCTGTAACCTAGCAACAAGTGAAGTTCTGCAGCCAATCATGGGAAGCTTTGGGGGGCGCCAGTGTTGAATTTGTGCGGAGACGAGAAGCAACATGCTCCCGAATATAATCCCGATCAACTACAAAGATTCTGCTGCAGTAAATTAAAAAAGAACTGAGACATGCAGGACATGTGGAGTCAAGATCACAGATGAAGCTGCAACCACTTCAAACTCTGGTCCACTTTAGAGACACAAAGAACAGGAAGTCTCTGCTCTGTATATTTCACATATAGCAGTTAGCTAGCTAGCTGGCTTAAAGCTAGCAAACTTAGAGACATAATGATAAATAGGATTGCAGCTCTCGATTATTTTAGTAATCGAGTACTCTATCAATATTTCCATCGATTAATCGAGTATTCGGATGAAATATATATTTTTTAAATTAAAAAGCAATAGTAAATATATAAGACAAAATAAGACAGGTTTCTTAACATTTATTGTTTAAGCTGCATATAATACAGTTTAAAAGAAATCATTTTAATATGTGCTATTATTAAAATTGATTACTAGACCTACGTATCACACTAAGTTTACAAGACTGGCTACTGTACACTCCTTTACTATGCTGAAGCTTGTTCTACACTTGCTGACCTACTTACTGCAAACTAACTAAACTGAATATTCTCTCTGTACTGGATTTGGTGCATTTTAGGCCCCAAATTGCTACAAACACCACCTGATATTTAGTTTAGTGTGTATTTTATGCATCACTGGGAGGGAAAAGTGTGTGTGAGGGGTGTATGTTCTTGTGAGGGTGTGTTTGTTTGTAACTATAATCAAAACGGTAAAGTGAATGAAGCTCATGTTTTTATTTTTTGTGGTTATGTTCTTCAGTAAAGCTTAGATCATTTACGGACATAACTCGCCATCACACAGACTTGCGTTCTTAACTATCCATTACATATAACCATAACTAACATACACGCTTTACTAGTCTTCATCTCAACTCACCATCACTCTGACTTACTTTCTTAACTAGTCATTACATATAACCATAACTAACATACACACTTTACTAGCCTTCATCTCAACTCACCATCACACTGACTTACTTTCTTAACTAGTCATTACATATAACCATAACTAACATACACGCTTTACTAGCCTTCATCTCAACTCACCATCACACTGACTTACTTTCTTAACTAGTCATTACATATAACCATAACTAACATACACGCTTTACTAGCCTTCATCTCAACTCACCATCACACTGACTTACTTTCTTAACTAGTCATTACATATAACCATAACTAACATACACACTTTACTAACTTCATCTCAACTCACCATCACATTGACTTACTTTCTTAACTAGTCATTACATATAACCATAACTAACATACACGCTTTACTAGCCTTCATCTCAACTCACCATCACACTGACTTACTTTCTTAACTATCCATTACATATAACCACAACTAACATACACGCTTTACTAGCCTTCATCTCAACTCACCTTCACACTGACTTACTTTCTTAACTAGTCATTACATATAACCATAACTAACATACACGCTTTACTAGCTTCATCTCAACTCACCATCACACTGACTTACTTTCTTAACTAGTCATTACATATAACCATAACTAACATACACGCTTTACTAGCCTTCATCTCAACTTACCATCACACTGACTTACTTTCTTAACTATCCATTACATATAACCATAACTAACATATACTCTTTACTAGCCTTCATCTCAACTCACCATCACACTGACTGACTTTCTTAACTATCCATTACATATAACCATAACTAACATACACGCTTTACTAGCCTTCATCTCAACTCTCCATCACACTGACTTACTTTCTTAACTATCCATTACATATAACCATAACTAACATACACGCTTTACTAGCCTTCATCTCAACTCTCCATCACACTGACTTACTTTCTTAACTAGTCTTAACATATAACCATAACTAACATACACGCTTTACTAGCCTTCATCTCAACTCACCATCACACTGACTTACTTTCTTAACTAGTCATTACATATAACCATAACTAACATACACGCTTTACTAGCCTTCATCTCAACTCACCATCACACTGACTTACTTTCTTAACTAGTCATTACATATAACCATAACTAACATACACGCTTTACTAGCCTTCATCTCAACTCACCATCACACTGACTTACTTTCTTAACTAGTCATTACATATAACCATAACTAACATACACGCTTTACTAGTCTTCATCTCAACTCACCATCACACTGACTTACTTTCTTAACTAGTCATTACATATAACCATAACTAACATACACACTTTACTAGCCTTCATCTCAACTCACCATCACACTGACTTACTTTCTTAACTATCCATTACATATAACCATAACTAACATACACGCTTTACTAGCCTTCATCTCAACTCACCCTCACACTGACTTACTTTCTTAACTAGTCATTACATATAACCATAACTAACATACACGCTTTACTAGCCTTCATCTCAACTCTCCATCTCACTGATTTAGTCTAAAGGTTATCGTCACTGTGTGTCGCTCCACTCTGTGGACTGGACATGCTGAAACATTGGGACACTGGTGTGGTGCTCAGCTAGGGGCTTACCGTAAAACTTGAGACTCGCTATCAGTTTGCTGGGAAAGCTCAGTTGCTTGCTCTCTGAAGTTAGCTTCTTATTTGAATACCCCGTTCCACCTTAAATGGTATAGAAGTTACATTCCGGCGCCTCTAACTGCTGAGTCATTTAAGGTGGAATGGGGAATTTACAGAAGAAGCTAACTTCAGCCCCGTCTTCATGTTTACGCTCAGTAACGGCTCCCTCAGCTAGTTCGGTTTTACAGTAGACGTTGGATACTGTGTATGGTTTTCTCTGACCCGTATCTTCTGTTCTTCTCTCTCTCTTTCTTTATTTTGAAATCCACGCCATCAAATCACGTCTTCTTCGTGTCACCAGGCAACACCGTAAGCGCGCACTGTGCAACAGTAAAAGTCATCAGTGCGAAACAGCTCGCTGTATATGGTTGTATGAGTTAAACGAATCTTCGAGGCAAAGAATTTGCTTCGATTATTTTTTGTAATCGAGTTACTCGAATTCCTCGAGGAATCGTTTCAGCCCTAATGCTAAACAACAGCTAATGTGAAGGAAGCTCTCTCGCTCTGTTCCTCCTCCTAGATCTTCCACCGTCCACTGAGAACTTTACTGAAACATTAAAGAGTTTAGGAAGCTCAGCGTCTCAGACAGGAAGTGTTCAAGTAGTGCAGAACAGTACAAACACTGATCAGTCCATGCAGAGCTACTGCAGAGTCACACATGCTGTTAGAACTGAAAGACCCGTCCAGATATTAATGATTATGGGTTTAGAATGTGATTATTAAAGTTCCTGTAGGTGTAATGAGGACTAATACTTCCATACAGTGCAGTGTTTCTCAGCCTCGGCCTTCGAGGCCCACTGCCTCACATTTTAGTGTTTTTCTGCTTCAACACTTATTTTAACTGGTAATGGACTGGTAATGAGGTGATTGGACTGGTAATGAGGTGATTGGACTGGTAATGGACTGGTAATGAGGTGATTGGACTGGTAATGGACTGGTAATGAGGTGATTAGACTGGTAATGAGGTGATTAGTGATTAGAACTGCTTGAAATAATCTAATTTCATATGAAAGTTATTTTTGTTATAATAGAAACTTTAAAAACGTTAATGTTATATTAATGTTAGTTTAATATACTACTAATCAACTGCACCAACTGTGTTAAATACTGAAATAATGTTACATCTGGTGACTTGACTAGGACTCGAAGTTTAAGACTTGGGACTTGACTCAAGACTCGCTTGTACTGACTTGGGACTCGACTCGAGACTTCCTTTGTATTGACTTGAGACTTGGCTCGGGACTTGATTGTCAAGACTTGAGACTTACTTGTTACTTGCAACTTAGTGACTTGGTCTCATGTCTGGTACTTTCTTTACAAGGGGGGCATTTTTTCCTTAGTGATAAATGATCTATTCACAATTAGGCTATCAATTCAATACACATGCACTAAGGAGGTTGTTCAGGGCGTCGCTCTAACTAAGAAGACGAAGGAAAACTGATTATGCGATTTGATGAGGTCGTCTTGCCGTTGGTTGCTGTTTATTAATGCATGCACCTCCAGCGTTATGTCTCACCTACCTCGCACTGAATGATTGATTTAACTGTGCACGAAAACAACACATAATTTATAGCGACATGCTTGGAGGTGTGAAGCATGTGGTCCAGCTTTCCTGGTGAATACGGATGTGGGACGTACGTGGGAGCGGGTGAAGTCTTGACTTCCACCAAGACCATGTGCTCATCTAGGAGTCACTTCACTGTCTGTGTGTGAGGCTCTGCTTCTTTCCAGCGCTGTGATTTGGACAGCGCTTCTCGTCACAGATGCCCTGTGTAGGGAGCGGAGCCTTGTTGCAGTTTTAATGCCGCAGACTCTCGCGGGCCTCAGCTCGTCTGGTCGGGATTGAGTGGTCAGGGTGATGGATGCTCTCCGTAGGCATGCGGCGCTACTGTTTTCTCAGTGCACCTGGCTGTAATGCATGTGCACTGCTCCGCCGGGCTGACGGAGCCATTCATCAGGGACCCCTCGGACCCCCAGCGCGTAAATATGACCCTCTGCCGAAGCGTCGTGGTGAGTAATTGCTGTTGTGTCCAGAATCTCCTCCTGGAGCCTCTATCTATCCATCCTATTCACGAAGGTCTTCACTTCATAGATGAAATACAGTTAAGGGGCCTATCTGGACTCCCTGAGATTTACACAGGCCATACTATTTCTTCTCATGCAGGACCCGCTGATGCTTATAAAACCTTGGGGGCACTCTCATGTTATCTCCAGGCCTCTGAACATGCTGGTAATATCTGCAGAAAGATGCCGGAGCTGCTGTCCTCGCCTTGAGAATCATTATCGCTCACCATCCACTTGCAGTTCCAATTAATTGGTCACTTTGTTACAAGCACTTACAGTAATGTGCAAATTAGAGACAGTAAGTATAAGCTGTTCATTGTTTTTCGGAGGAGATCTAGCATAATCTACTTGCATGAGGATGGAAAAAGTGTGTTACACCAACAGAAAGATGTTTTATTAACCAACCAGCCAAATTAAATTATTTAACATATCACCATATATTAAAAAATCTTAATTCTTAAAAATTGAGGAGTTTTCTTTGCTCTGAGATGCTGTAGGTTCTGAAACCAGACTCAGTCATGGGAAAGGTACAAACTATCTCAAGTGTCCAATAGGGGTGGGCGATATGGCCCTAAAATATCACAATATTTTATGGTATTTTTGCAATAACGATACTGTTGGCGATATGACAAAACATTTTTAATATTGAATTTAAAAAATATTTCAAGAATATACTACTGCAACAATATGAAAATTAAATTTCATTATTGCATACGGTATGATATGGCACACCTCAACTGGGATATTAAAAAATACAAGAATTTTCATCAGATTGTAACAGAAGTCAATGATCCAGAATGTCACGATACTAAATAATGAACTCCAAATATCTCCATATATCCAGGACTGAAGTAAAGTGAATGATACTGGAGATAAAATCTGCCTCTAGTAGATATATAATAGGAAATGAGAAAAGTGTGAATTTTTCTAGTAGTACCTGATGTGATTATTAATGATGGGTGATATGGCATGATATTTCAGGGTATAATATCGATTACCATATTCAAAAATGTTGCCGATATTATTGTGTACAATTCGATATGGCACACCCCTAGTGTCCAACACCACTGTGACCTAAAGAATGGACCCTAGGTCTATCAACTTTATTGGACTTGTACAGATATACATGTTTGGGCCATCAGAGCTAGAATCCATTTCAGTATTATTATATTTTCAGAGCATGACCTGGCCAAATGGAGACGGGCTGAAATGTAAGTGTCTTATGCAATAATGTCTGTGTGTCATTGCTGAACACAAAGCATTGCCCATAGATTAGAAGTGTAAATTCTTTGGATTCCATTTAATCAGTATGTCTGAAATTGCCTACTTAGTCAGAAGGTACTAGATTGAAACAGTATGTACTGCTCCAGTGGTAGACTAGTAGGCGGTTTCAGTACGCGAGTGTTTAGTATCTACACAATCTCGGACGCATTATGTCCACCATCTTGCCAACATCCTGTGATGCAAGACGTCAGACCACCACTGTAAACGTCCCACTATTCATTAAATGCCCCGTTTACTGACAGATTGAGCTGCGTTTGTGTCTGAATCTGTACTCAGACGGTGTCGAGCTGTAACTCAGAGAAGTTGAATAAGGAGAACTTAACCATTGTTACCTCAGAAGTAGCTCTAACTTCTGTAGCAGCAGTTCACCAGCAGTAGATACACACTCACAGCCGACGTACCGCTTTCCCTCAGTTTTGAACTCATCCAAAGCCCCAGTTGAATCATGGGATAGCACAGTGAGATGTTTTCCCAGATGTTTCCCAGTTCAGGAGGTCATCCAAGTAAACTTTGCATACTACTCAAGGATTCGGACGTACTAGCCGTGCTCGCCTACTGATTTCCATACTGAGTAGTAGGCAAGTGGGCCCAATGATTGGCCAGTATAAGGTTACATACACTAATTTAAGCTAATGTTCCAGGAAAATGATGGCAGCTTGCACCAAATGGCCACCAGATGAAAGCTCCATCAAAATCCATCCTCCTCCTTTGCATCTCGCCATTCTTAGGAAATTTAGGAAGGAAGACCAAGTTGTTCTTTCCTCCAGTGAAGATACAGTTAGCTAGCAAACTGTAGGATGTAATAGGTGTAGTAACTCGCAATCAAGCCAGAAAACCACTTGGTAGAGGGCCAACGCTAAGTCTGGCTCCGACACATCATCGAGCCATGATTTCAGGCCGACCCAGAAACTCCTGGACATAAAAATGATGACCTCCACAAATCAGTACCACAAGCTTTTCACATTTTCAGCAGGTTTTTATAACATGTATATTTTGTTTAGAAACAAGTCTCTGAGGCTTTAAAGCTCTCGTCTGTGAGGCAGGATGAAATGAAGCTCAGCTCTTAAATCAGCTCTGAAGAACTCCCCAGATGTTTCTGACCATCTTTCCACCGTGAGACAACGCTTCAATATTATGGATCTAAAAGGAAACAGACATACCGGTATTCTCAGAAAACTGGACTTCTCTCACGTCTCAGAGTCTCAGATTCTCAGATTTATTGACTGTTCAGTCCAGACAGTGCTACTGAATGTGTAACTGCCAGAAAGTCTAACCAGCTAAGACTGTAATAAGTGTAAAGAATGGATCTTTTTTTTTTTTAATAAAGGCTTTTGGGTAATTTTCTATGAAACTTCTTCCTTCATGGCTGTTTTAACTGTTTCTTTAAAAAAAGAAACTGTGCTCTCAGAATTTTGCTTAACATCCTATCTTGTATTTGAACTCACTCGTCTCTTTATAAGCTTCTTGTACACCGTAGACTATATGAGTGTACATACATCACTTCCACCCAAAACTATGCAGCCAAAGACATCTGGCCAGCAAAGGCCACACCACACTGAGGTCAGCCACTCAGTTCAGGTTCCAGTTCAGAGAGTGTTAAGTGTGATGATTGCTCTACCACGTAAGAATCATCTTTGCGTAATGATGATTTAGAGAAACGGCAGCACGGTGGTGTAGTGGTTAGTATGGTGGTGTAGTGGTTAGTACGGTGGTGTAGTGGTTAGTATGGTGGTGTAGTGGTTAGTATGGTGGTGTAGTGGTTGGTATGGTGGTGTAGTGGTTAGTACGGTGGTGTAGTGGTTAGTATGGTGGTGTAGTGGTTAGTATGGTGGTGTAGTGGTTAGTACGGTGGTGTAGTGGTTAGTATGGTGGTGTAGTGGTTAGTATGGTGGTGTAGTGGTTAGTATGGTGGTGTAGTGGTTAGTAAGGTGGTGTAGTGGTTAGTATGGTGGTGTAGTGGTTAGTACGGTGGTGTAGTGGTTAGTATGGTGGTGAAGTGGTTAGTATGGTGGTGTAGTGGTTAGTACGGTGGTGTAGTGGTTAGTATGGTGGTGTAGTGGTTAGTATGGTGGTGTAGTGGTTAGTAAGGTGGTGTAGTGGTTAGTATGGTGGTGTAGTGGTTAGTACGGTGGTGAAGTGGTTAGTATGGTGGTGTAGTGGTTAGTATGGTGGTGTAGTGGTTAGTACGGTGGTGTAGTGGTTAGTATGGTGGTGAAGTGGTTAGTATGGTGGTGTAGTGGTTAGTACGGTGGTATAGTGGTTAGTATGGTGGTGTAGTGGTTAGTATGGTGGTGTAGTGGTTAGTATGGTGGTGTAGTGGTTAGTACGGTGGTATAGTGGTTAGTATGGTGGTGTAGTGGTTAGTATGGTGGTGTAGTGGTTGGTATGGTGGTGTAGTGGTTAGTACGGTGGTGTAGTGGTTAGTATGGTGGTGTAGTGGTTAGTACGGTGGTGTAGTGGTTAGTATGGTGGTGTAGTGGTTAGTATGGTGGTGTAGTGGTTAGTATGGTGGTGTAGTGGTTAGTATGGTGGTGTAGTGGTTAGTACGGTGGTGTAGTGGTTAGTATGGTGGTGTAGTGGTTAGTATGGTGGTGTAGTAGTTAGTATGGTGGTGTAGTGGTTAGTAAGGTGGTGTAGTGGTTAGTATGGTGGTGTAGTGGTTAGCACGGTGGTGTAGTGGTAAAGATATGTATGTTTAAACTATTGTTACAGGAAATGATGACAGTTAACATTGCATTAAATCACCAGATGAAAGCACGAGTAACAGCAGATTATCTGTGTTGGTGGTGAACATAGGCTCTATTAACTTTTTTTTTATGAACTTCAGTCCACCTCTTCTATATCTCTCCATTCTTAGGGAATTTAAGTAAGGAGACCAAGTTGTTCTGCAAATTCTGACATCCAGGGAAGATGCAGGGGCTTGTTGAAGTCATAGCTAGCTAGCAAACTGTAGTTCAGTTCATATTCAGTTCAGGTTCCCAAAAGCACATACCATGTTAACATTGTCTTAACTAGTAGAGCTAGAGAGAGTGTTAAGTGTGATGATCACTCTACCATGTAAGAATCATATTTGCGTGATGATGCTTTAGAGAAACCATAAAGCCCAGATCGATCATGTACAGCCCTGCGGTGTTTGGTTCAGCTATGAGAGAGGTTTTCAGAATTGTAGCGGACTCGTTGGAAAAGAGGACGCTAGAAACCTGTAAAATGACTTAATCAAATTTTGCCGGAAAGAAAAATCACACGGGGTGACCATGTAGGGCTTTCCACCTGTTTTGAGTGTGGCAGGACAATCTGTTCTAGTACCGAGAGGTCACTCGTCATCCACGTGAACAGTGTGACACTGGTTTCTTTCTCCAGCTGAGCCCATCGCCAGTAGCACTTTTCTATCACTTGTGTGCAGAAGTCCTGTGATTGATCCTTATTTGGCCACAAGAGCTCCCATGACAGTGTAGCAGCAGTACAAACAGCAGCATAGATGGATAGATAGTAGGGGTGTAAGAAAATAACGAATATCGGGATATTATGTTTAGTGATACTGTATAGATTCTCAAAAACACAGTATTGATAAACAGATTCCTGGCAGACAGTGAATCACTGTGTTTTGTGTTTAAACAATTTCAGCTCCACTCCAACATTAACAAGCAGTACAAGGGCGCAATGCTATTGTAAGCATTGATAAACCTGTTAATATAGTGTTTTAATAGTAGGATTTGAAAAATATGCAATGTATCACTTTGCTTGTAGTATCACAATATATCACAATATACTGAATCGTGACCGCTGTATCACAATACGTATTTTATCGCCAGGTTCGTGCCAATACACAGCCGTGATAGATAGATAGATAGATAGATAGATAGATAGACAGATAGACGGATGGATGGATGGATGGATGGATGGATGGATGGATGGATGGATGGATGGATAGATGGATGGATGGATAGATGGTAGGGGCGTAAAAAAATATCAAATCAGGATATTATGTTTAGTGATACTGTATCGATTCTCAAAAACACAGTATTGATACATAGATTCCTGGCAGACAGTGAGTCATTGAGTGTTGTGTTTAAACCTCTGACCACTAGATGGCAGTGTTGTAATCTATTTTCAGCTCCACTCCAACATTAACAAGCAGTACAAGTGCAATGCTATTGTAAGCATTGATAAACCTGTTTATATAGTGGTGTGTTTTAATAGTAGGATTTGAAAAATATGCAATATATCACTTTGCTTGTAGTATCGCAATATATCACAATATACTGAATCGTGACTGCTGTATCACAATATGTATTTTATCGCCAGGTTCTTTCCAATACACAGCCGTAATAGATAGATAGATAGATAGATGGTAGGGGAGTAAAAAAATATTGAAAATATAGAATATCGGGATATTATGTTTGGCGATACTGTATCGATTCTCAAAAACACAGTATCGATACACAGATTCCTGGCAGACAGTGAATCATTGTGTGTTGTGTTTAAACCTCTGACCACTAGATGGCAGTGTTGTAATCCATTTTCAACTCCACTCCAACATTAACAAGCAGTACAAGGGCGCAATGCTATTGTAAGCACTGGCAACCTGTTAATATAGTGGTGTGTTTTAATAATAGGATTTGAAAAATCACAGTATATCACTTTGCTTGTAGTATTGCAATATATCAAAATTTACTGAATCGTGTCCGCTGTATCACAATACGTATTGTATCGCCAGGTTCTTGTCAATACACAGCCCTTTTTTTGCTTTCTGCCAAATCCTTGCTATGTAACTCGTCCCACAGTTTTTAAATATCAACACTGTCCCAGCTCAGATTGTCCAATCTGATTGTGTGATTCTTGCTTGCATACAGCTTTTTGATCAGATGCACGGATTCCGGTCAACTTCCGCTCAACCGACAGACGTTAGATAGAGTCCCATTCATTTTCAAGCACCCCCAAACATTCTGGCTTTGTTAAACCTACAGCCACCAAATTGCATGTACTCACTCAGGGCAGGTCCCCAAACACATTGTCCTGCACTCCTCTACTTGTCGTCTATTCATCCCTTTGTTTCTTGAAGTTTAAAGAATATTAGGACCCCATTAAAGAGGGAATGCCACCCTTTCCAAAGATAGGTCCCTGACTGGTGTTTTGATCATGGTGGTGTTAATCTAAAATCTCCCATTGATGAGTGAGAAGCCTACAGCATATGATTTACATTGTTTTGAAAACCAATGACCACTCTTGCCCTGCGGATTCTGGAAAAGACAGTTGAGATGAGCCATTTGTTGAGATGAGCCACTTGTTGAGCCACTCCCATCTAGATAGAAATGACTCCACTGACCATATTTTTTTTTCCTACATAGTCCAGCTATAATATTATGTTGACCCGCTATTGGCCTTGGAGGTGTGTCCACATGCTCCATACTTGCCAGGTGGTACTTGCAATAATCTTTAAATCTTGTAACTGTTCTGGCTATCTAATCATATATATATATATATATATATATATATATATATATATATATATATATATATATATATATATGATTAGAACAGATGTAAATAATCATACATACAATACAAAGTAACATGAATATCTTATTGTGAAAGAAGTAGATCATATCTTGAGCTCCAGTTTGAAGAACAAAGTTAGGTTCCAGATTTCTCCTGGACGCCCCAGACATTGTATCAACGTATTCAGTTCCTTCAGCAGCAATCTTGATTTAGCTTAATAAAGTACTGAGCAGTCAAAGCAGGTATTAGATGAGAACTGTAAATAATAATGGGTTGCCACGGAGAAAAGCTTTGAAAAGATGTGCTGGGCTAGTGGTGCAGTGTTGGTGCCTACCGTCAAGGAGAGTCTGGTTAGAGGTGACCTGCCTGCCTTGAACAGGGTTGAGCGGTGGGTTTTCCTCTGCTGTAGTGTCCAATAAAGACCACTTGTTGAAAACATAGTGTTCCACTGCATCTCTTTGCCTTGTGGTCACAAGATCCACGGGGAAGCAGTCACTATAAGAGCAAGACCATCAGTTTGGGCCGTAAATGCCAAAACCAAGTCAAAAATGGTGGAACACCTCTACAATAAAATTTAATAATAACAATAATACTGTAGGGAATATAGTTGTAGAAGCTTTTCATGTTTTAATTGAAGCTTGTAACAGATATAACATCATATATGAAAGTTACATACAGTATACAGTACAGTATGATACAGTTCACTTCTAATTTCAAGCTAAAATGCATTGGTCAGGTGTATCACTCATATTTACTGTCAGCCATGTATCTAGAACTTCCAGAATGCCTAGAGCACAAGTCTCCAGCCCTGTTTGCAACCTGGAGAACCTGGCTCCAACCACAGTTTGCTACACCTCCCTAGCCAATCATCCTCTTTGCAAGACCCTGGTTGGCTGGATCAGATAGTAAGTAAGTCTAGTTAAGTAATTAAGTGTTAATGAGCAGGACAGCTTAATGGATACAGATTGGAACTAAACATTGCAAGATCTTCACGAGGATTGAAGACCACTGATCCAGTGCTCACCAAATTGTTAACCAAATTGGTTAATTGGTTGACCCTGACCATTAATGAATGGAGTATTGACAACTCATGTAATCACTTATAGGCTGGCCAGTGAAGGCCACGCCACACTGAGGTCAACCACTCAGTTCAGGTGACCCTGATTGGTTAATTCCTCTGCCACCCTCTAATTTTGTGGTTAGCAGGCTATTTGATGCAACTTCAGCTTCTGAAGTGTAACCTATGGGAGAGCATGCTTGGTTGTATCTACCTCTATCCCTTTTCTGGAGGCCTAGAAGGCCTTTAGGATGAAGATATCTCTTTGTAGTTGTTGGTAAGCCACTCTTGTTGACACAGTCTGCTTATGTGTGTGTTAACTGCCTCAGACAACTATATTGTATATATATGTATGTATAGTTTTGCTTTTCTAATGAAGTGGATTGGCAGTGTATGCAGAATCGAGTCCTTACAAGGTCATGTGCAAGCATCTCCAAAGCTTGGGCCCAGCTCCAGGTCCACCTTCATGGTACACAGTCCGATAAGGTATTCTCCTTGCTTATCTCTTCATCTCCTGTACACGCTGGGAGAGACTGAAGCGCCGCTAATGTCCCTGTTATGTGTAACAGCTCCTCTCTGCATGATAAGATTTACTTTAACATTCCGCTGAGTATCGATTGCCCGGCACTTTGAGAATAAGCAGGACCTTTAGCCCTCTGAGGGAACACTGTGGAGAGAGTGAAGCAGCTGTGCGAGAGGTGAGAGGGAGAGGCTGGCCGTCAGTCAGGTCTACAGGGGAGCGCAGAGTGACAGGGCTAACTAGAGCTGGGACCAGGAGCTCCCAGCAGGACTTTGACCGCATCGTTATAGCAGAGAGACTGCGCGGCTCCTTCATTGCCTACCACCTGGACAAAAATAACAAGAGGAGTCTACTGCTGGATCATGCGAGGAGGTCAGAGGAACACTGTGATCCTGCGTCAGTTTTAGAGGACAGAAGCAAAACAATGTCACAATATTGTCAACAATATCATAAAGTTTTGACAGCAATTGTAGGACAACAGTCATGAATAGTGATGTATAGCCAGTGTATGTTTTTGAAGTGGTTCAGTCTGTCTGTAATGGTTTCTCAATGTAGTCTTTCATTTCTGACCACTTTATTGGAAACACCTACCTTATACTTCCACTCACTGGCAACTTTATTGGAAACACCTTCCTTGTACTTCCATTTAATGTCCACTTTATTGGAAACACTTTCTACTTCCACTCACCGACCACTTTATTATGAACCCTATGTTTTATTTCCACTCACTGGACACTTTATTGGAAACACTAACTTTCTTCTCCACTCACTGACCACTTTGTTATGAACCCTATGTTTTATTTCCACTCACTGGCCACTTTATTGGAAACATTTACCTTCCACTTCCACTCTCTGGACACTTTATTAGAAACCTTGACTTTGTACTTCTATTCACTGGCCTCTTTCTTAGAAACACCTAGCTTGTACTTCCACCAATTGGCCACTTTATTGGAAACATTTACCTTCCACTTCCACTCTCTGGACACTTTATTAGAAACCTTGAATTTGTACTTCTATTCACTGGCCTCTTTCTTTGAAACACCTAGCTTGTACTTCCACCAATTGGCCACTTTATTAGAAACACCTACCTTCTATTTTCATTCACCTGGCCACTTTATTAGAATCACCTAGATTTTATGTTTACACACTTTATAGCTCTCTTAAAGTGGCCAGTGAGTGGAACTACAATGGGAAACACCTACCTTGTACTTCCACTCTCTGGCCACTTTATTAGAAACACCTACCTTGTACTTCCACTCACTGGACACTTTATTATAAACACCTACCTTGTACTTCCTCTCACTGGACACTTTATTATAAACACCTACCTTGTACTTCCTCTCACTGGACACTTTATTATAAACACCTACCTTGTACTTAAACTCATTGGCCACTTTATTATAAACACCTGCCTTTTGTTTCCACTCACTGGCCACTTTATTAGAAAGACATACCTTTTGTTTCCACTCACTGGCCACTTTATTAGAAACACCTGCCTTTTGTTTCCACTCACTGGCCACTTTATTAGAAACACCTGCCTTTTGTTTCCACTTACTGGCCACTTTATTAGAAACACCTGCCTTTTGTTTTTTCACTCACTGGCCACTTTGTTAGAAACACCTGCCTTTTGTTTCCACTCACTGCCCACTTTATTAGAAACACATACCTTGTACTTCCTCTCACTGGCCACTTTATTAGAAACACCTGCCTTTTGTTTCCACTTACTGGCCATGTTATTAGAAACACTTCATTTGGCCCATTCTTTGCACAGCACTGACACTGAGACGGCAGTATGTGGTGCTGATACAAATGTATGAGGCACAGCTGTGCTACTGCTTGGTGGAGAGTGGTCAACCACCTGAAACACATCCAGCCAGGAGTGAGACTGTGGTCAGAAATTGACAATCGATGAAGTGCTAGAGCACTCCTAATGCAGACAGCGCATTGGCAGATGGGTTCCGGTACGAATAACAGCTCACTTGAACTCGACTACATCACATCGACATATTCATGGTGGCAACATGTCATGGCAGAGATTATGGGGTGTGTCTCAAAACCTAGTGAGCTCCTACATAGGCAGCATTTTATATCATAGTATGCACTCCAGACGTCTAGACTGTCCCAATTCTTACATACCTTAAACATGCTGTCTACTGAGGAACCTTATTTAGACCTGATTTTAAGGAAGCATTGAATCTTCCTCAGCCGCTAAGACAATCCCATGATGCAACACAGGCAAATCTACGAGCAGTGAAGTGGTTTTAAAATGTGAGTTATTTTGATTCGCTCTGGAGTTTTAATGTGTTTCTGGTCATATAATCACACAAAACAGTATTTTATTATCAACTCTGTAACGAGTCCTTCACCATTTAGCAGTTTTATACTTGAGATTTTGAATCCTCTGGCTATTGTTTTGGATGCTGGCTGGTAGCTTAGCAACCAGCTAATACACCGGTCCCGTGCTGCAGTGGGCGAGAACAAGCCGTGACGCAGTCTCTCTCTAACTAGAGCGTCTCAGTAATCTGTTTTATGAGGAGAGATGAGGAGAGAACGCTGCTACTTTAACAGCTGCCTACATAGACAGCCTACTTAGACACTCACTAGGTTTTGAGACACATCCTATAAGCTGTGTATGTTTAGTATAATATATCAGTCTCACGTTACCGTGTGAGATAATCACTGGTTATGGTAATGGTCATATTCTGTTATGACAGCTTACGACAGCCCATAAGCACATCATCTGTCACCTCGTATCGATTCTATGCAGACGGGTTCCAGTAAAGTCGTACTAAGTGTTTGAAAGAACCTTCAACTGTGGTGGCGATCAGACAGCTAACAGACCCCAGTGATATAACCCATCTGGAGAAGCGATCTGAACAGGATCTATTATGCTGTCATGATGTTTTCTGTCCGCGCTTTGTCGAGCCGCTCCGCGTATTGTTCTAGCACGCCGGGCGTATCACAGGATTAGATTACTGTTATTTTCTCACTCTTTTTACGCATCCACCAAGAAACATCGCGTCCCCGGCTCATCCTCAGCCCACACAGCCAGGCGGAGACAATACAGCAGCAGCCGTCTCAGGCTCCAGTGAAAATTCCACCACGTCTCCTCTTCTCACACGTTTATCCATTATCCATAGCTGAAGAGCCCAGAACTCATGAATATTCAGACTCAGCGCTACTACTGATGCTATTTCTTGAGTACATATCAAGTAGATAAGAACAATGCTGCCTTTTGTTTTATTCATGAAGAGGTTTTGTTTTTTTAATGGTGGTTGTTCCTGTAAATTGGTGGGTTTTGCGTACATTTACCGAATCATCAATCTTGGAGCTCGGCGAGCTGAGCTGGCGTAATTAACTCGGGGGGCCCAAACTGCTCTCCGCTTTTTCCGCTTGTTTGATGTTGTCTGTGGGCTCCACAAACCAAAAAAAAAAAAAAAAAAAAGCAGTGGTACACATTAACAAGTGGCTTAACTCTTGGGAACATGCTTTTTCACTCGTTCGACCCATTCGGGCCTTGTATTGAAACTGAATGTGTATCTGTTTAAACCATTCGGAGGTTGTAATGAGCTCAGTAGAAATACACACACATACAGTGGTGAGCAAAAGTGTGTGAACCCTTTGAAATGACCTGGCTTACTTATTTGATCTACGTAAACTATTATAAAACTTAATTAAATTCAATTCGTTTATTTATTTATCGTTTTTTACAACAATGTTGTCTTAAAGCAGCTTTACAGAAGTTTTGAAAACAGACAGTTACAACTAGAGATGGAAGGATCGATCGGCTATGTATCGGTATCGGACGATTTTTAATCAAAATATGCAATATTTTTGGATATTGGATATTTCTCCAATTTAGAGTCGATCCCAAGAGCCGATCGATGGCCTTAAACAAATGGGCCTAATTTCTGTATTTCCAGCTAGTGTTTCATCCAGGAAGAGGAGAACCCCCTCCCTGCAATTCCTATCTGAACCACTAGGTGAAAATACACACCCTTTCATTTTCAACAGACTGACTAAAGCAGCAACGTCGCGATTACAGATTGTCGTTTAAAATAACAGAGTCTTAATGACTGCATGTATTTAATTAGCTTTTTTAGTTTTAAATTAAGGGTCTAAATGTATTGATTGCAGTATTGGGGATATTTGTTTGATTTACTTTGTTTATTTACTGTTAATTTAGTTTAAAATATTATTCTGTTTCATATGAGTTTGTTAAAAATAGTAATAAACCAGTTTAGACCATGTTTCATGACTTGCTTGCGCTAATAACTACATGTATCCCTGCCGTGGCATATAGCCCCGCCCTCGATCAGTATCAGCTATCTGCCGATCGTGCTGAAAGGTGATCGGCGATCGGAATCGGCCTCAAAAACACTGATCAGTCCATCTCTAGTTACAACATATATCCCCCTGTGAGCAAGCCAGAGGCAAGAAAAAACCTCCTCAGACTGGAGGAAGAAACCTTGGGAGGAACCAAGTCCTCCTCTGGTCAAACAGTATTTACAGTTTAATAAATTAAATACCAAAGAAAAGAGTCTCTGGTTAAAATCTGGATGTTTGAGTGTCTTCTATAAGTTAAAGTAGCTCTACACTTCGCTCCAATCTCGTTTCATTGATTGGACTCCAGGTTTGCTGACTTCTGACTCTAATTAGCTTTTATTGAAGTCATTAGTATAAGGGTTCACTTACTTCTTCCACCAGCACTGTGAATGTTTAATGGATGTGTCCAATAAAGACATGAAATATAAGAACTGTTTGTGTTGTATTAGGTTAAACACATTGAGTTTGTCTATATTTAGGACTTGGATGTACATCAGATCATGTTTTATGAAACCAGGTGATTTCCCAGGGTATGTGTATATACAGTGCCTTGCAAAAGTATTCGGCCCCCTTGAACTATTCAACCTTTATGCCACATTTCAGGCTTCCAACATAAAGATATGAAATTGTAATTTTTTGTGAACATTCAACAACAAGTAGGACACAATCGTGAAGTGGAACGAAATTTATTGGGTATTTCAAACTTTCTTTTAGAAATAAAAAACTGAAAAGTGGGACGTGCAATATTATTCGGCCCCCTTGCGTTAATACTTTGTAGCGCCACCTTTTGCTGCAATTACAGCTGCGAGTCATTTGGCGTATCAGTTTTGCCCATTCTTCCTTGCAAAACAGCTGGAGCTCAGTGAGGTTGGATGGAGAGCGTCTGTAACACCAGTCAGCTCTTTCCACAGATTCTCGATTGGATTCAGGTCTGGACTTTGACTTGGCCATTCTAGCACCTGGATATGTTTATTTAAACCAGTCCATTGTAGATTTTGCTTTATGTTTTGGATCATTGTCTTGTTGGACGATAAATCTCTGTCCTAGTCTCAGGTCTTTTGCAGACTCCAACAGGTTTTCTTCCAGAATGGTCCTCTATTTGGCTCCATCCATCTTCCCATCAATTTGAACCATCTTCCCGTCCCTGCTGAAGAAAACCATGATGCTGCCACCACCATGTTGGACAGTGGAGATGGTGTGTTCAGGGTGATGAGCTGTGTTGCTTTTATGCCAAACATAACGTTTTGCATTGTGGGTTAGGTTTTTGTTTAATCTGACCAGAGCACCTTCTTCCACATGTTTGGTGTGTCTCCCAGGTGGCTTGTGTCAAACTTTAAACAAAACTTTTTATGGATATCTTTGAGAAATGGCTTTCTTCTTGCCACTCTTCAATAAAGGCCAGATTTGTGCAGTGTATGACTGATTGTTGTCCTATGGACAGATTTTCCCACCTCAGCTGTAGATCTCTGCAGTTCATCCAGAGTGATCATGGGCCTCTTGATCTCTGATCAGTCTTCTCCTTGTTTAAGCTGAAAGTTTAGAGGGACGGCCGGGTCTTGGTAGATTTGCAGTGGTCTGATACTCCTTCCATTTCAGTATGATTGGATGCACAGTGCTCCCTGAGATGTTTAAAGCTTGGGGAATCTTTTTGTATCTCAGACCTGCCTGGTGTGTTCCTTGGTCTTCATGATGCTCTCTGTG